>JAOBYH010032228.1:0-12397 GCA_025403525.1 Umimayanthus kanabou | reverse complement strand
CACATCAGCTGAAAGATTAACTCTAACTTATGGTGAATGATGATACCATAAGTTTAAATGAAGAAATTGATTCAATTTCATGTCACACACCAATTTAATTGATTTTTTAGCTGTTTTGAGTAGGCAGCAGGACAACTTTTTGTTTAAAACGATTTGGTCATAAACTTTACAGAACTTTGCACTTGAACATCTGTTCATTTTCATAACATCTCTCAGTTGCCAGCAGAATATCATCCAAGAGACGGAGGCCAAAAGGACATGTACTGTACAATCATTTAATTGTAATTATAGTTATTACAAATTGCATAATATGTGTGCATGCGGTTTGCACAATTAGTTGTCTGAACATTCTCAGACTGCCAACCAGGAGGTCCTGGGTTCAATTTCTGGCCTGGTTGAACTTTGAGCGACCTTCTTTTGCCGCACCATCTGTGGACAGGGACGTTAAGCTGTTGGTCAAGTCTCTCGATGTTCCAGTGGGGGACTTAAAAGAACCTGCACACTTCTAAAAAAAATAGGGTAATCCTGGCACCCCCTGTTGTGGTCTGTTAACTGAGACCCTCAACCACTGTTCAAACCATGCATCTGTTTGGGAACAGGTTGCTGAAGAGCCCCACTGGGAGCACTTGAAATGTACTGGAAATTTTAGTAAGTTATTCAGGGTTTGTCCAGGTCCTCAAAAATCATGAAAGTCCATAAATTTCAGTTTCCAAAATTTGAGGCCTCAAAAGTCCTTACATTTTACAAAAAACAGTCAAGGTCCTTGCAAAGTCCTTAAATTTTCTCTTTCCACAGGCCGCTGTACTGTAGGTTTCATTTTGTTTGCTTAAAAATTGAATTGCGATCGTTTACTGAAACAGAAAGATAAACTACACAGCTTGATCGGTCCTGTTTTCGTCCATAGTTGCTGGTTGTCTCGATCTTGATATGTATTGAGTAAGGGCTTGGTTCAGCAGCCAAAACTCTCCCAATCTTCCATCCGATACCCCTATACATCCGGGAAGGTTTCTTGGCTAGGCCACGTGAAAGCAGCTAGAGTGAATGTGTCAAGTTTCACGCATATCATCGAGCGAATGGTATTCATTCTCATAGTAACTGAAAAGGTTATAATTCGACCAATCCATGCCATTAAAACTTTGAGAATATCACATGGTCTGAAATAATATGCCCTGGAAGTTTAGTTTTCAAATATGTTGGCTACAAAACCCAGAATACAGTGGCTGGCTTCTTGCCGTTCCTGGGGACCCATACAGTGTTGCGTGCAGTTTGTGCCAGGGCAAAAAAAATTCCATCAAAAGTCTGGGAATTAGCACTGTTACCAGCCATACAGCAGGCAAAAAGCGGAAAATGCTGATAATATACTGGTACAGTTTTCTGTGATGTTATAATAATTTGGATTCAGGGTGCAGTAACACACTTACCAATTTCCATTTTGTAAAATTTTCACCTCGATTGAACTGACTTCAGACTCTGTTGTTGAGGTCACTGAAAAGAAGTCCTTTTCTGTTGACACATGAACAATGAGTTTGTTAGCACAGTCCAACTGCCTAAGGGATGGTTTTGCTGAGAAGAAGACAGAGTTGCAGAAATCAGAGAAGCAGATGATCAATGAAATTCTGAAACAAATGAAAGATTTCTTTCATTTGTCAGTTGATTTGTTTCAGAGTTTCAGTCACAATGATCTGCTTCTCTGTTTCTGGCAAGGAAAGATTTTCAAGCAATTCGTTTCACAACTTCAAAGTGTTAAACTTTTGCATTTCAGAACTGTAAGTAGTCAAAGTTTGCGTTTCTCAACTGTAAATATAGTCTAACTTAAAAATTGCATTTCACCACTGTAGAGTGCTGTGATTAACTTTGCATCAGAGACTTAAAATTGTTTACTATGATATTTGTGCATAATTGTAACTTTGTCTGGAAAGAACCTATATTTTTCTACTTAAAAATAAATAATGTACATATCTTCAAACGTTTTAAGTCATTCATAGCATAGCCACAGGTCCTCGAAAATCGTTTATTATACCATGAAAAGTCCTTAAAAAGTCCTTAAATTTTGTTTTGCAATTTTTGGACGAACCCTGGTTATTGTTGATAAAATAAATTCCAGACAACAGTTGTGGGATTTAAAAAAAATATGATTGACTGTACAATCATGCACTTAGTCTGTACAGATGTACTGCAAAATAATGTAGACAAGAAGTTAGTGCAATCAATGCCCTGTTGTTTCTGATAGTACTATTTTCTAGTTTATTAAAATCTTCTCTCTCCCCTTACCTAGCTGTCAGTCCTCCCAAGTGCAGATTATGAATTCAGCAAACAAATTCTTATTTCCACCTAGGATTTGCCAGGGCCATGACAGTGAATGGTAGTGCTCCCTTTACTGACTATGTGGCAACAAGATGGTACAGGTCACCTGAACTGCTTCTTGGGTAATTATCTAGATTGAGTAATCTACAGACAAGTACTGTAAGTTGTTAGTGAACATATTAAATTAATATAGATTGCAGTTTTTATTGATTGCTGTTGTAAGTGTTACAGTGCCTTTAAATTCAAGTTTATGAGTTTTTGTTTGACTTTGTAAAATTATAATGGTTTATAAAATTTGTTAATATAATTTATTTAATAAGTAAATTTATTTAGAGAACATGACTTTACATGTTGAAAGACATTTTAATTAAATAATCAGGACAGTTAACAACATTGAATAAAAATTTAGAAATTATGTGAAGTAAATATGGAATCAATTTAACTGGTAGGTGAATAGTTTTGCACTCATCCATGGCCAGCTGTGGTCAACTCCCTTTGCCATGTTCAGCCAGCTGGGAGTATTGATATGACCAACTGGTTAACATGATCAACAGCCACTGAACCCCCATGTAGACCCTGTTAACCTGACCATGCTGAACTGGACCTTTTGTGTAAATACTGTTTATAAATAAAATTAGTTAATATATTCATGGCTGTCATTGTGCATCTAGCTGACTAAAATAATTTAAACTTGTGGATTTGTAGACATGTGATTTTAAAAGGTGTCTGAATAATTATTTATAATTATTATTTGGTACAACATTAATTTATATTTACATAATCATGTAGATTCCAAATTTAAACAAAATGTATAACTAGGTTTATGATCCCAACCAAATAATAAAAATCAATTAAGTGTAAACTACACTAACACCCTGATTTGCATATCTTGTCAGTGCTGCGTATGGCAAGCCTGTGGACGTGTGGGCTATTGGGTGTATACTGGGAGAGCTGAGTGATGGCCAGGTCAGTTGTTTGAAGTTACTTGTTGATAATCTAAACTTGATCAATTGATACTTTTGTACAAATATACATTGTATAAGTCATGTAGAGTTAGCTAGAGTTGATGTACAATAGGACGTGCACAGTGTGATCTGTCTGTAGATTAGAAAATTTTGTTTTAAATAGAGAATAATTACCAGTTACAGTGAAAAACCTTGTGTTTACAACAACGTTTAGAAAAAAATTTGGGTATGTCGTTGGGCGCCCCTACCCCACCTCTGGAACTAAGATTTTTCAAACTTGTGTTTTGCCACACATTGTAAGTCATTGCGAGTGGTTGGCATGTTTTTAAAATTTGGGTGTAGTTTTGAAAGTTAAAATGTGAATTGTGACTCTGTTTGGCCAGGCCTTTAAACTGTTGTGTTGTGTGACAATCTTCTGGATTTCGTACTGTACAAATATTTTGTACCTGTTTGTACTGTACTGTACTGTACTGTCTGTAAGTTCTGACCTCGACTTAAGTGCATAAGGGGAGGGGGAAAGGGGAAACCTTTTGGAAAATGTAATTAGCTTAGAACTACTTTTAATTAATAAATTGCCAGGTTACTACTTGTCTGTGTTTGTATCTTGGTGTGTGAATCGTAAATTCTATCTTGCAGTTTAATGTCAATTCTGTTTTCTTACATGTAACAGCCTGTCTTTCCTGGGGAGAGTGAGATTGATCAACTCTTCACAATTCAGAAGGTTTGTGTTTTAACCCTTTCAGCCCCAGCCAGTTTATCAGTATATAAATTCTTATTTACATTATCCACACAAAAAGAGTTGTTTGGTTTAATGAGAACAAAGTAAATAATCATGCACAGCAATTTATCTAAGTTGTTTTAAAAACAAAATTTTCCCAACCTGTTTACAAGAAAACTATGGAGACAGTTTAGGAGAGTTCAGCATTACACTGGCCATATGGTGTGTTTGGGGCTGAGAGGGTTAACTAAATTCCATATATTTGTGTTCATGTGAAAGGAACCAAATACTTTAATTATGAAAATATGCGAATGATTAAATTTTCGGACAAAAAAGGTCCAAAAATTTACTCGTCCGAAAAAACTAACATCCGACCGTTAAAATGTCCAAACATTTTAAAATATGCTTAATTTTATATTTAATAATAATATCACAAGATTTGGAAGACTGTTGACGTTGTGGTTAAGAACCCATTTTAATAGATTTCACAGTAGTTTTACAACTCGGGCCGGTTTACTAATTGATAATTCCAATACAATTCCTCGAAGTCTGAACACTGAACTCAGTGCTGGTACGTGCACCGCAATTGAGTTTCAAAAACACAATGGGTCGTTTATTAAAACGAAGTCTAAATCTCAGAAACAATAGTTAGACACTGGTTAAGGTTTAGACTTCATTTAAATAACTGGCCATTTGTATTTAGGGAACATTATGAATCACTCTATTTGTATTGCAATAAATAGTACTTGGTGTTTACAATTTAGTTTATTTCATTTACTACATCTCGAAGAATTGGGGCATGTTCCATCTGGGCTGAAGGCTGTATCGAAATGACCTATTTTTTCGCCGTCTTTTTGACCTCTATAATAAGAACTTCGAAAACGGAGAAGGGCGAAATCCCTAAAATTTAGGGGGGGCGAGGTCCCTCAAATTTAGGGGGGCGAGATCCCTGGGGGGGGGGGCAAATCACTAGGGATCTCGCCCGGGGGGGCGAAATCCCTGCGACACCGGAGGCACTTTTAAATATGTCAAGATGGGCTTTAAATTTCTTAAATAAAAAAATTAGAAAACGTATCAAAATCTTCGTGTAGTTGTTTGAAACCGGCGTTCGTTTTTGTTGAGAGTTGGTCTAACCTGTCAATAATGGTGGTTAAACCCACTTCGTCGTCGGCCGAGGTTTTTTGAATTTTGGAATCTTGTCTCACACTCTCTTGACTTGTAGTACTGCTATCTGTGCCGGATTTCGTTTTTCTTTTTCTGCCCATTGGAAGTAATCCTTCAAAAAAGACTAAAATAGATGCCTTCCGCGGAGCTCACGATGCACTATCCGGCAGCCATGACAGTCGCCCCGGGTAAAAATGTCCGAAATATGCCGAAAATTGGTCCGAAAGTTTTTGTCCAAAGTTTAGTGTCCGAAAGTTTAAGGTCCAAACATTTTCGTGATTTAAGTAAAAGAATAATTGTATAAGCGATGTTGAGTGGGCTCCTAGATCCCCACATCTTGTACGGGTTACATTATTTGTATTATCTATAATTGAAAATCACTTTTGAAGCCCCGCGCAAACAGTTTCAACATTTGCCTCAACATCCTTTGATTTTATCGAACAACAATATTGAAACCGTTTCCACCCCCTTTCAGATATGTTGAAACGAAGTCGATTAAACTTTGCTTCACATTCTTTCGACTTTTCTTTTGTTCTCGAAAATGTTGACGGTTGTTGAAGCCGTTTGCGCGGGTCTGTTGATAAAATCGAATGGAAGTTGATAAGTGAGAGAGGTATAAATAGTGAAATATGCTTTGTTCAAATAAAGATCAAAGTTCTATTAACAAACACATTTTACATGTATTACCCAATTGTACCACAAATTAAAAAACTCTTTTATTAGTTTATACAGCTATTTGTACCTTTGTTATTTTATGCATTTTATAATTAAAAATGGTGTTACCAAAGAGGACGCCATACAGTATCATTTTAGCTGATGAAGGCAGCAGGAGCAGCCGAAACATCCCGACACAATATCAGCAACTCCAAATTTTAACTTTTTGGTTCAAATAGGTTTTTCTAAGTTTGACACAGGGAAAACTTGCAGAGAAAGTACAGTATCAAGACACAGCAAGTGTCAGGTGCCCGGAAATCATCCAAGGGTTAATTAAACAGTGTGCTCAAAAACTTAGGGGA
This sequence comes from Umimayanthus kanabou, assembly GCA_025403525.1. Classification (NCBI taxonomy): domain Eukaryota; kingdom Metazoa; phylum Cnidaria; class Anthozoa; order Zoantharia; family Parazoanthidae; genus Umimayanthus; species Umimayanthus kanabou. The sequence continues at coordinate 6,230 of JAOBYH010032228.1, read as the reverse complement.
GGGGTGTCTATAGTGATCCATTAACCTTGATTATCTGGTGGCCTTTTACACAGGAGGTTTATAGCTGGGAGGTGGGGACAAATTAAGTTAACTCTTTAGTGACTGCATCAGTATATATTGCTCCTTCAGGAACGATAACTTTAAAAAAATGCAACATTTTCATATCAATAAACAAAGCATCAATGAATCTGCATTTTGTCACCCAATAACTTGTTCAAATGTCTGCCTCCAATAGGCACCAGCAAAAATCCTTGATTTCTGTCGAATTTCTGTATGATTTGTAGCAAAATTAGAAATGCTTGTTTTCCAACTCCAGGAACAGCACCAAAAACACTTACTTTGTCGTCAATTTTTTTTAAAATAGAAAATCTTTCTGAAAACAAACAGTTTTGAATTCCAGAAAAAGTCAAGTCCAATAATTAGTTTGGCAATGATTACCGTTCCTCCCTCCGAAGGCCGAGTTACAGCTTTTTCATTAGAGCAAGTTTGGCGAATCCACTGTTTCCCTGTTTGTGTAAAGTTTTGTATGAAAGGCTCCCGAGTATATCTCTGATTTAATATCTTTGAAACCTTCGTCGGCCTATGGACTTCGTTCCAACAACAGACTTTTACTTAGAGTATTGCCAGAAAGAACATTGGCCACACTTGGAGACAGAGCCTTCGCGGCTGCTGCTCCTAAGCTATGGAATAGTTTACCTTTTGAACTAAGGAGTATAAGTGAACTAACCACTTTTAAGAAGAAACTAAAAACTTATCTTTTTAAGGTTTGTTATTGTAATTAGTTACCGACTTTCATTTATTTAATTAGGTAGATAGATTAGCTTATAATTCTGTAACTGTTATGTAATTGCCATTTGTACGGCGCATTTGAAAACCTTGTGTTGAATTTGCGCCTTATAAATAAATTTTATTATTATTATTATTATTATTATTATTTGTGCCCGATAGGAATTCTGGGTAATCCGACATGGAGGCCCGCCCATCTGCAGTTTATAGTGTCGAGCCACACAGACCAACTGGCAAAATACGAAACCTGTTGGCATTATTAGTAGTCAGAAATTGCCCAAATCGCCTTAGTCGGTGCTACACAAAATGTCGGCTTCCCAATCATTGGAATTCACCTCTCACCCCTGGTTTCTTTCAGAAGATTGCCTCATCTCACCATTCTAGCTTAATGATGCCAGTGTGGGGGCTTCTGAAGTGGAAACACTTATAAAGTCGATACTTACCAGGTTGAAGCGTTCGTGACCGCCAACTAGACAAAACGTTGTGACAACTGCTGACGTGACCAAAAAGCCTGAGCCACGAGGCTATGGAAACTGCGGTTAATCTTACGAATAACCGTTTTATGAGCAGCAAATATCTGCTTCCCTTTTACCGCCCTAATCACTGCAGAAAAATCACTAAATCCACTGTCACCAAAGGGTTAACAATTATTTTCTTGCAAATAGGCGGCATGCCATTGGGTTAAGTTGTTTTTCTAATGAATGAGAGTCCTTACTAAATCGGAGAAACGTTTTTGCTGAATCAAATTTCAGGTCCTTGGCCGCCTCCCCCCTGATCAGATGGATATGTTTTATAACAACCCAAGGTTTGCTGGCTTGAAGGTACTGTACAGTGTTAGGTGTAATTGGAAGTGCTCTTGGAAAGGACAATTTACTTATCTCATTCACTAAGCCATTGAATGCTGGTACCACATATTGTAAAAGTTTTTTACTGGTTGGTGTTGTTCCATATTCATAGAAGCTACTTTAAAACAGGAGTCCATATAACCAAGATGGTCCATTCAAAGTGTGTGTCTGTTGAGTTATGGATGATTAATGTTGCGTGTAATATTCCTTGAGTTTTAGCAAAGTGTTTTTGAATTCTGTTAGACATTCTTGCATTTTCAGGAAGCAAACAAGTTCTTTAGGCAAGATGTTGAGGCTAAGAAGCAAATGTTTTTGTAACCTTGTGACATATATTTGGTCTCTAACTAGTTGCATTTGGAGGGGGGTTAAAGTTTTATCTTCAAAGTAAAGTGAGTCTGTTAAAAAATAATAGTAAAGACCGTAATTGACATGTATCCTTCAAAAATTCTTAAAACGTGCTTGAGATCAAAACAGGTTTAATGATCCCTGTCTATTCAAGTCAGTTAATTTTAGTAGCTATACCTGACTTGACCTTTTGATTTTCAGTTCCCTGCAGTAACTAACCCGCAGACACTCTCCAGGAAGTACTTGGGTGTTATAAAGAGCTCCATGCTGCAGTTTATGAAGGTACGTTAGAGTTCTTCAGAAGACAACATTTTATCCTGAACTATATCGGTTGGAGTCAAAAAGCTACACCTAAAACACTATGAAATCAGTTGATGCTAGGGGTGTAGCTACCTCCTATGGTTAGTCGCAATTTCTTCGTCCCACTCCACCAGGACAAGCTTTATAAGCCAGCTTTAATAGTTATATTAATAATAATGATGGTGATGATGATGGTAATGATTACAAAGACATTTTTAGTAACTGCATGATGATAATCATCATTTTTCTTAGTGGTGATAATAATACCAGTGATGATGATGATAATAATAATAATAATAATAATGACAAAAATAGTAATAATAGTAAGTGAGTACAAGTGCCCTAATCAAAAATTATTAAATTAATAGAAAGCTAATAAATGGTGTTTCAGATACAAAATTACATCCTGTTATGCCCAGCCCAACCCGTATTGGAACACTAAATGATGTCCAAGAATAAGGCCCCTAAATGAAAGACCGTGGCATTATATTTTCATAGTTTAATGTAGTTGTAATGTGCACAATCAGCAGATCACAGTCTATGTTTTTGGTGCAGTGCTGTTGTTGACCTGTTGCAGGCCACTCTTGAGTTGGATTCCAAGGACAGACTGACCATCGAGGAGTGTTTCCAGCACCCGGGACTGGCACACGAGAGGGAGCAGTTCCAACAGCGACTGAAGGAAACCAACTGCAGCCCAGCAGTGACCTTGGCTAAGGCGGACTCAAAGTCCAAACGCCATACTGCCAAGTCAAGTCAGGACGTGCAGAAGTCTTCCAAGGATGGTGCAAGGGAACATAGGCGAAAAACAACACCCAAGAAGACCGATGAAAATAAATCAAACAACCCAATTTCGACTGCTGACACGGACAAAGAGGATCTTTCTAAGAAAGGACAAACAGTTTGTGTTAAAGAAAATAAAGGATTTGAAAATTCTGATGAAGTTCACCCTTCGGTACAAAGTAATGTGTCTCCCACGGAGACTGGTAGAGATTGGGAAACAAGGACTTATTTGCTAACAGAACAACAACCTGTTGCCATTGGTAATTTGGAATCTTCTAGGCAACTGGCAAAACAAGTGTCTTCTGGAATGCATTTATCTGACATTAACGGAAATGATTCTACTCAAGTTGAAAATGTTGATAGAACTAAACGCAATAAAATTTCAATCGGATCAACGTTTACGGATTTGTTTCAAGACAAACCAGAAGGACAGATTGTTCAGTCACTGACAACTGATGTTAGCGAGGCGGAGTCCTTGCAAGCTGCTGCTGCAGGGGCTGCAAACGTGGGACACGCCCATGGTGATGTAAACACCGGCACTTCTAACTACTCGGTGAGTTTCGGTACAAACATCAATCAAATTATGGAGCAGAGAAACGGCAAGGTATTCGTGCTGCCATTTACACTCTGGATATTTTCAAATGCGTTTTAAATATTGCTAATCTGTTGGTATTCGACTGCATTTAACAGAAACATTAATCTGAACCCCCGTTTTATTGAGTTCAAAATTGCCTGCACACCACGGAGTACATTTAACTGAGAAAGTTTTGAAAAAGTCTTGTCAACAAGTTATGGCAACACTTCAAAATTTCAAAATTTTTGTGCAATAAAACAGATAGCCTCCAAAGCGGCTGCCTCGTTGGCCCGCTACAAAGGAAACTAGAAGCTATGTAAATAGCCTTACTCGGGCCTCGTAGTTATTTAAAGGTATGTTCTCGTTTAGTCAGTTCATATTTTAAATACACATGTAGATTTGAGTGATGCAAAATTAATGGCTCTAGTTGAAGAGCAGCACTTGGACGGCATTTCATTTTCCATGTAACACACCTGTATCCTGTGATACCGTATTTGTTACATAATGTAAAGGTCTGCTACAGCTGTAGCTTGAATGTGTCATATGCAGAATAATATCTTCAATATCATCATTTGGCGAGGTGTTTTTAAGAATTTCCTGTGTCATGTGATCGATAAAATACAGTTTGACTGTAGCTGACACAATAGATTGACTACAAAGTTTGTGGTGTGAAATATAATGTCCAGTGCTTAACAGTATTTCGCCAAGTTTTCTGTCTTGTCATATCACATGCAATATTGCAAGACAAGAGCACCTATTTACTGACCTAGACATTAAAGCTTGCGGAGTATGTATTCCCCATTAAAACCTGTCAAAACAACTTAACAAGTGGATACTAGTATTTACCAAATATATGAAAACATTCAAGACTTGTAAGTACTCACAGACGTTTTAGCTCCAAGTCCTCAGCTGAGTCTGACGCGCGGTCGAACTCTAAAACCCACAGACCCTCTATCTGGGTCGTAGAAAGATTCACAGTTTTGTTCAAATCCTGCATTTCCATACAATACCTGTATGTCTTGAATTTGATAGGTGAGTCATTCAGCGTTGCTTCAAAATATTATCAAAATGCACCAGTACGGTTTTAGAGACCATTTCCCTTCGAAGTTGCCTCCTTCAGCTCAAACTGTGGCGCTTGTTGCTGTCAGTGTTCCTGTTTCCATATTTCTGAAATACCTTTCTTCACGAATATTCAACTCTTTCAGCTATTCAAAGTAGGAACTAACGACAAGGATGAAATTGCCCCTTTTCCGCCGTCTTGGTTGACTGGACGACACGCACACGGACTCGAGTCATCTCGCAAAACGCATGCGTTGAATATGTGCGATACAAATAAAACAAAAAAAGAACGGAGCCGAAACTTCCGGCCCGAGTAATAAGGCGGCTGCTTTGAGGCTATAAAACAGTAGTTTCACCGACTAGTTTTTGTGTAAAATACAGTCGAATGTTTAAATTAGAATGTACTTGAGGCCCTGTCAAGTTGCCATGGTAATCGAACTGACGGTGGTTGTACAAAATGGTTACTGTGTCTCTTAACTCCCAACAGCAGTAGTCCCTTGCTGTGAAAGACCAAGCCTTTCATGAAGTTCAGTGGCAATGAAGAATGAAAAACCTTTTTCCAACCCACTCAATTATTTTACTGTTTGATTGCAGGCCCATACCAGTAGTATGTTGTCATCTTCTGTTGTTGGCGGGGAAATCAAGAAAGCAAAGTCAACCATCATTCACAAGAAGAGGGACAAAGAAGGAAGTACGCCATTCGTGGCGAGGCCACAACAGCTAGTGAGTAAAAGTGGGGTTAAGGTTCTGCAACATGTCTGTGATGGCAGTTCATTTGAAGTCACTGACAAAATATAGTGCTGAAAATCGTGTACTGTGCGACCAACGGGCAACCCCCTCCTCACTTCCACCTCAAGAATAGAGAATTAATATAACCTAGCATTTACCTATAATTGTATATACAAACTAAAGCGCGCAAAAACTTGTCAGCTATGTTCTAGTACACATTCACACGCACACGCACGCACGCACTAATGTACACGCCCCGTTTTCACTAAAAAAGGCAGTACGAAGTAAGTAATGCATTGGGGGGGGGGGGGGTTGTCGTGGTATATGCCATGCGTTTCTTTGTATTTTGCGTACTCTTGGTCCTCAGTTTGCGTTTGGTGCACAAACAATGATTTTCAGCCTTCTGATTGTCCCGAATTTCCATAACATAAGGTAAAGTTTGTTAGGAAACTGTAGCATAGCAAATATTGCTGCTTTTGTATGCTTAATCCATCAGACAATACTTGGGTCCAGTGTAGTAGAATCGAACTTAATTTATTTTACTTTGCAGGCGGTGGAACAGCCTGGAAAACTCCGGGATGGAAAACTGCCCTTTTCAACTACAGACAAGCGAGGAAAGGGAAATTACTTGGGTATGTTAGCGTTCAACAGTGTTCGCGGCTAACCAACCTGTTCAGTTTGCAGTTATCTGTTTTTCAGTTCTCTTTGTAGATTCAACAAGGTCCGTACAAACAAGTTTCTCGATTCATTCAGTTGAACATGGTGTGTGGAGAAGAGGACCGCTGATAAATTGTACTGCTACTAACCCTCCC
>JAOBYH010032227.1:0-20245 GCA_025403525.1 Umimayanthus kanabou | reverse complement strand
TAGACCAGGGTAACCATAGCCCCAGGGATAGCCCTACTAGTAGGGTTATCTTTTCCCATGTAAACAGGCCCTTAATGGATAAACACCAGTCCGAGGAGTGGCTTTGGCTCGCTCATACGGACAGTGTTTTTGCGTGTTTTTTCGAATTCCCTTTTATATTATCCCCTCCAATCCCCCTAAAATGGGAAACATCTCCCTCAAGCTAGAACACTTATATGCACTATCTGAGTACGTAGATCGGTAAAGCCCTGTAGTACTAAGTTATTTAGTTTCAATGAAAACGGAGGTGCTGTTATGGTTATTACAGGAAGCCAGTACCCTATTCATATGTTACTTTGCTTTCTTATTACTTGTAAAATTTTTAATTTCTAAGGGTAAATAAAGAGAGTTAGCTGTTTGTTGAGAGAGAGATCGGAGGCCGACTGAGAATACAAATTGTCTTTTTTTTCTTGGTCGGAATCTTCGTGATTAGTTTCAGGAAACAGTCAGTGAACTTTAAAATTTAAGACTCGTGGCAAACCTGATTCATAAAAGTCAGTTTCACAATTTTCAAAATAGCCAGTCCACTGATGTACCCCCGCTAAATCGCGTGCTATTGAAATCGTTTTTGTAAAATCCGTATTAACCCTTCTAAGTTTCATGAATTTCTCTTGTTATGACAAATGTATACTGGCCTTTTAGTTATGGATGCAATAAAATTCTTGTCCAGACAGTTTTCAACGTATTTAGTCTTAGATACAAGCTCAGAATAGTTCCCAAGTGTATCGCGAAATGTAGCAGTATCGCGGAAACGGCTGCTTTTTGCTGCCAAAATAAATTTGTACCAAAGGAGGCACTTAAACAATTTTTTTTTCCAAAATCATAGAAATAATAAGAGGATATTATTACCCTGTTCACTTAACGTAAATGCGAAGTGTTTTGGAAGGGCAACTAACCGAAATTGCATAAATCCGTTGTAAGGGCCACGTAGGGGGCCGTTATATTGATAATTAAAATACACATCTTTTGTTTCTCGGTGCAGTAAATCATTTTTATATTTATAGAAGTACCGGCAGGGTTCCTTTTGATGCCAAACGAAGACAATAACTGTTGTGAGCTGTTCAAACATTTTTGAAGACTGTTTTCGGAAAAATCACGCATGACTCTGCAAGGCTGTAATTCCTACCTCTAAAACAGAATTCGTCAGAGACCAAAGGACGTCAGATAATAGACTGTAATTGCCTATTTCTGCAGTGACGAACAGCACCTCTTTATGATATAATCATATATACATTTTAGAATGATCTGTCAAATTGATCGAGATAAGTTTATTTACATTGCTTGGTGCAAACACAAGTTGTTATCGTTACGGTGTTAGTTATTTGAAGAAGCAAGCAGGCGATTAATGGGATTAGGCATGGCACGGGAACAGGAGACAGACCATCAGGTAGTCAGTTGTTTGTTTTTCTGTAGTTTTTCTTATTGTTACCCCGCCTCCAAGCGTTGCTGGTAATCTGTTTGATTCCGTGCCTCGGGGTAGATCTCCTTGTCTCGTTAGTTTCTCAATGATCAAGTTTTTAACAAAAAAAATGTAAATCATTATACATTTGTCATTGCGTTTACAATCGACTAAGTATGGCCTTGAGGAAAATGAATGAAAACGAATCTCCAGTATGTGTCTCCTTAGATATTGAAAGAAAAGAATAGTAGCTTGTTTGAACAGAGATATCTAAATGATGTTGCCGACATGATTAATTGACGGCCTGAAGAAAGAAACGCTGGCCTTGTACTTTACAGTACTCGGCACAAAAGCATTCTCGTTGAATTAACTTATCAAATCAATAGGTCATCAGTCGTTCTGTGTAAGTAAATTTGTCGTACATCACTCGTGTAAACTTACTTTCTCAGCTGAAAACGTCAAAAACATATTGTTCCTGTTTTGAAAACAGCTCAACCATTATCCGGAGAAGAAGAAAATACCACGAGCAAAACGTCACTTATCGTAAAACAGAAACGAATAAATTAGATGTGCTGCTTTGTTAAATTATACAAATAACAAATTTATGAAAGAGGAACTCGTGACTTGATGTATAATTATATCTGTAATTTCCCCATTGTGTGGAGTTTCGAAACATGTTGTTAACGCAGATAGACCAGATACCAAGATGAGTGCAAACTTTAAGAATAGGCGGCGAAAAAAAGACAGAAAGACTTGCAAAACCTTTGTCTCTTCTTTGATTTACAGTCTTTATTGATTGACAAAATATATAATAATTCAGTACAAAATTATATAATTACGGAGGCAGTCGGTAGTGATAATACTTGACGTTAGTGGAGTATTTTTCTCATATGTTTGATTTATCGCACAAATACTAAAAAATGTCAACATTTTAATTCATTTATTTGAAATATTGGGGCAGCTACACTTCTATTCTCAATCTTAGTTTGCTTTGTGGATCTTTCTTTGTATAAGTTCTTTAGTTCAATGCCTGTCACGTGATGGCTGTGACCAAGTCGATCAGGAAGGGACACTCAAGTATGATTAGGAGTGGCGCCCGGAGCTACAGCTGGGCAGAAACCGGAAATCATGCAAGTACAAATATCAATTGAAGAGTGGCATCTAGCAGCACTACATGACATCCCGCGTATATTCTAAAACAGTATAATTTTCACTGCGAAGTCAACTGAACTCTAAGCATTAACCCAGTAAGGGTTCCGATCTCCAAGACATGTTCCCTCGATGCGAAAGCCACGATATCTAAACGAGCTTTAATGTTTGACTTACTCATCGACCCAAAAACATATTGTTAATTTGTTTTTCCTTGCAGCCGATCAAGTGCTCTTAGATTGTTGTGACGAAACATTTATTTTTCAGCTACTTGTATTCGCTTCAGAACATGCATCCGGGCAAAGACAAATAAGATAGGAAAATGGATAAGCCGGAAGAAAGCAAAGTTATATTGGTCCAAAAAGTTGCTCCGGTTGAGCCCCTGCTGAGTATTTGATTATGCAAAGATTTTCACACCAAGCGAAACAGGATATTTTTTAATAAAATAACCAACTCTGCCCCTATTTAACTGTTTTACAAGTGCACGAACTGTCAGCACAAATATAAAAAAAACTACGGCTACTGATTAACACAGTCATGTTTTTTTGGGGTTTTTTTTGCATACTGTAAAAATCCAAAAAATGGATAGAAGATCATGACAGAATTTCGAATAGTACAATGACACTTTCAACTCTAAGACAAAGAAAATCCAGACTCTGAACAGTAAATTAGAAATGTTTAGACTTGTTAATAAAAATTCGTTATTTAGAAAAATACGTTTTTCAATGCTGTAACTGATGCATGTTAAGGGTTTCAAGTATATAAATAAGTGGTTTCTAAGATTGATAATTTCTGTACATAGACTGCCCATTGAAATACATGTAAGAAGATATTGATATTGGAGAAACAACTGTCCTATAATTATATAACTGGAGATGATTTTTTTGCTTCACGTTAGAAAGATAAGAGCTTGGTTCATACTTGTGAGCTAAACACAAGCGCAACACTTAACAATTCAAATACTGTAACAAAGGAGAAGAGAAAGAGTATCAAGTGATGAAGAATGCGACAAGATAGAACAAGCTTATGTCATGTATGCATGTACTGCTCCTTTGCTTTTCCTTTGTTATTCTTATGCTTATGCTCATGTTTATGGATGTTTCACAAGTGTGAACCAGGCTTTTAAAGACGCTCTTGTTACACGCTACAGTTTTCCGTGCAATTTGTTGCGCAGCGTACAGCAGGATCTTAATGCTTTCAAGTTATCAAAATGAGGGATGTATTTTCCCAACTTGAGTTGCACGAACCATTGGTTGCAGCGGTTAACATTGCTTGAAATGACAAAATCGTTGCGAAGCAAGTTGCTGCAATGATTGGGAAATTGAACTCATTTCTACTAGCTTGCTGCAACTTTCACGCAGTAAGTTGTTTTGTGAAAATCAAGGTATGAGTTGCACGCTGCAGTGGTTCGTGCAACTATCTTCGCAATGCCGTTTAGTACGAAACTGGCAAGCTCGGCTAGTCATGATAAATCGTAGTGTGTGACACTGACGGTCTTAATGTTTTTATTAATAGCTGAGAGATGCGTTCCAATCGCTATTTTCAGTCAGCAGTGCCCATGAGTAGGCTGTCTGGTTGACGAGGCATATTTCCCTTACGTAAACGCGCGCTACCATTTGTAACAGTCAATGCCATTCCCAACAGCAGTCGATGTCGTTTGTTACTTTGTATGTATTAAACATTGAGGAATGACAGCGAATTGAGCTGTTGGCGTAGTGCATGCGTGGTAGTAGACTCTTTTTCTATATAAGAACGTATAAATATTTTTGGGCCTAGGCTGGATGTTCGCGATTAATATCTTGAGGATTTCAGCCTCAAATGTTCTTGAGATGTTCTTATTATTTAGGGTTGAGTACATACTTAAAATTATATTTACCATTCACACAAGCTAACCCATGCAAAGTGGAAGATGTACAAGTGTTGTAAATCCCCGGCATTGGGAGTAGCCACCAGGCGATGTTGCACAAGCATTAGGCGTTATTTTACAGTTAGACAACACATTAGCTCCATTGAATACAGCATGTAAAATAAATATTCTCGAAGTATCTCCAGCCTATGCATTTTCTTAGCATGTTCTTAGCTTTTGGGATTATTTTTAGTCTCCTCTTTGAGATCTTTTTTACAATTTTGTTGTAATCATTGTCATTATTTTTGTTTGTCTGTTGTTTTATGCACAGCTTCATTGCACTAAATAAGTGATTAACTTTATGAATTTCTGTGCCTAAAAAAGGTTCTTGTAAAAAGAGAGTATATATAGGTAAGACTGGAATGCTAGTCGTGTCCCGCGTTCCCAGTGCGCTTCAATATTTTTTATCTTCGTTCCGTATTTAGCTTCTTTTCTTCTATTTAGTTCCTTCTCTTAGGTTTCTGTTAGGGTCGGTGTTAGTTGTATCTTCGTCACCTTCATTATAACGACAACAGACTGTTGGTATCACCGACTGTTACAAACAGCATCGAACGTGTATGAAGAGAAAATTGCGTCGGAGAGCCCCTCCGCAGACTAACACACACACGCTTATAAAGTCCTACTGCGCTTACGTACAAATACATCCGTCATGATTCATATACGCTCACACGAACCGCATACGTACGTACAATATCTAGACATATGCACGCTTCTGCATCAGTGCTGCTATTCACGAGGTGACGCTTAACTTTTCGTCAAATATTTGTTCAAGCTTATCAACAAGTGCATTCAGTCAAGCCCTTACCATCGAGAGTCTCTACTTTGAAACCTAAAATCGAACCCAGCTTTCATTGTCAAGATAAAACAACAGCATTGAGGCTCCCAAACAATACTGCTCCTTTTAAAACTGTTATCGTCTTCAATGGTTTCTGAAAAATAAAAATAACTGAGCAACTTTAATGTTATTTATCGGCTTTGACAATGTTAAGCGGCTGCATGAACTCTGTTAATTTGCGAGTTATTTTTACATTGTTAAATTCTTACATATTCTTTGTGAAAAATACTAGTAAAATCATGTCATCACTGCTTCTCAAGAAAATCAAAGAAAAATTAGTGTTACTTTTCTGCATCTAACCTATGTGTATGCAATAACGTAATTAGTCTTTTTTCCCTATCACTTAGTACATGAAATCACTTGAAATTTTTCTTTTATTATATACAGGGCCACTTTGAAAATCTCCAAGAGTAAGGGAGCTCCTTGTATAAATATTGTTATAATTGGGAAAGTATATTTTGAAGTGACCCCGGGGCATGCTGGGATGTGAAGACCTGTGAAAACACGATGAAACACAGAGCACAATGGCGGGTTGTTGTCAATATGCATTTTACACGTTTTTCTTTGAAACTTATTTCATCTACCACTGGTAAACCACTTGTTCAATACTTTGTAACTGTCACTTTTGATTTAAGTTAAGATTCACAATTTTCCCATCCTTTGTTGTTAAGATTATCGACACTGGGTCAAAGTATGCCATAATGTATTATCCACAGACATTTCAGATAAGTGTGTTTGTTGTCCTTCAAAATAATACAGTAATTGAACTGCTGGTCCTAGCGCTGTTTATATAGTGACTTGTTCAGTTGATCAATTGATGTCATGAAAAATTTTAATCCTTAATTGTTAGAATAATCTCCAAAACACAGAATCTGTTAGTTGTTGTCACAATTGTTCAAGCGAAATATTTAAATTTAAATAGAGCCAGTCAACACAAAATTTACTTGTACAACTTCGATAGTTTTTTTTTCTACATTTGGCGGCACGAATCCTTTGCTTGTGCTAAGGAAATCAACGTTTACATCTTCAAGCGAAGTTGCATAATATATCCTAAAATTTGTTAGTGAACCGAAAACAAAAGTCAGGAAACTCAAACAAATGATTTTACGCACGTAGTCTGTTTACTTTGCTTGTCAATTCAATGATTTGTCACCATCTCGTTACGATCGCCAAAGTCAACTAAACTTTCATGATAATGAATAAATGATATATGAACAAGAAACAAGCATGTTCAGTTTGACGGCGAAGAATTTTCGGCATGCAAATTCGGATTTGATTTGGTTTGGGTGATGCTGTGAAATACAAAAAGAACCGCATGTTGCAATGAAGGAAGTTGTATGGACAAAGACGCCGTAAAATACTGTTTATTTGTTTTGCAACTGACTTCGCCGCCTCAGAAATCATTTCCTACGGTGAAAGTGTAAACATGGGAGCAATATATCTTACGCAAACAATCACAGACTTGACAGATTTTTCTACCATTATTTAAAGTCGCGAAAGAAGTTGCAAAATCTTTTCTTTGAACCAAATAAATTAATGCTATTCATTTCTTTAAACACTCTTGTGTAGAGCAGTCAAAAGAGGAGGATGATGTCTTTGAAATTGTAGATACGACCAAACTGTTCGTAGTAAGTGCGATTGTCTGACAGGTGATCCAGCTAGCCAGGCTCTTCGTTTCATAATTACCTTAAAGAACCAAACTTTGCATTTCCATGCAACAAAAGATATAAGTTTGTACTTATATAATCAGAAGCAATATATTTATTTGCTATATCCTTCCCTTCAAGCTTCGACACGCGGCTTCGAGTTTCATAATCTGTAAGAAAAAAATTATATGTTGGTCTGAAATTCTGCTTAACAGAATGACATTAGTTTCGCATGAAAAATATTATTTTACCAAAATACTTTTTTATGTATTAGTTGTAGTTGACTTTAAGAACGGAGTTTACTGCCCTAAAACTTTGAACGCATTCTTATTCGTGATAGTAACACGAAGCATATAAAACAAAAGAATTGTGTCTTCAACGCATGCATACATGTATACATGTGTATTTCTCGAGGGAGAAACAGCGGATGCATATGAACCGCTGAACATAATCTGCAAGTCCATTCTGTTCTTCAATTTTCGCCTTTATGTTTAGTTCAGAGAAAAGCGTTACAGTAAAATTCATTAAAAATTGATTCTTTTATGATTTGCATTCTTTTTGCTGAATAGGACACAACCGAACATTTACAGCATGTTTTCGTCTGTGGGATATATTCTAGTTCAAAAAATATTAGCCTTGATGTCAGTTAAGCTGAATAAGAATGAATAGAATAGTATTCTCCTGATTATTAAAAAAACGTGACTTCATTTAGTCTTGTGACCTTCAGAGCTATTGGTTATATAGAAAACTCGAAAGATCCCAAATTAATCAGTAATAATAATAATAATAATAATAATAATAATAGTTTGTATGATATACGTTGTTACTGACTTCCACCTGCTGGTTGCAAAAAAATACTTAGTAAGAACACAGTCCGTCCGAGTCAAACAAGTTTTTAAATTATTCGTCGTTCTTGATCGTGTTATTTTGGTTTTGGTCTTATACCCAATCTAGCGAGATTGTTGGACCAAAAAATGTTCAGACACTATTTTGTAAACAATTTTTTTTTCCCTTCATAAAACTACTTTTCGATTTTCCTTTCTCGGTTTGGGAATTTCAAATGACAAATTTGAAATAAAATTATGTTATATACCGATTATTGGCAAGTCTGATAAGCACTTTTGTGTGTGGGCGCGCTCGATCTAAGATGTTCTTTCTCATACAATCCATCTTCTTTATTGACTGCATCTTTCTAATTACTTGTTTTTGTGTGCTTCCCTTCCGTCGAACCCTGAGGAGATTTGGAGATTTTTGAGTTGAACAACTTGCTTTCGCTCATGCAACGCAGCACCTGACTTTAACGCAAAAATACAACGCTGTATTAAAGTTATAATATAACTATTGCGAATGGCAGCAAATTTAATCTTAGATGATTCCAAGTAAGATGTTTTTGCGACTTTCAAAACACCGGCATTATTTTCGTGCTTCTTACTATCAGAAGCCAACCATTAAATTTGTATACAAGTCTAGTGGAACTTGCTGTTTAGCCTGGCAGATCACTCTTTAATTTTTTATCAGTGAACAGCAAATGATATAGAACTGATGTTCAAAACATACTATTATTACCAAACAAGAAAAAAAAATACACCTCTTTTTTTTTAACATGTTATAACTCAGGTTCCGTGGTGAATGAGATTACGAAAGTTAACCGAGAAATTGAAAGTTTAAATGGAAATAAATCTGAACAGATTGTATAGAAGTATTTGTTCCCGCCTCACGAAAGCCCCCGGGATGTTTTGCTTTATTTTTTAATTCGACTGGTTGAAAATTGAATCAACATTTCGCCCAGCTATTTAGTCACCTTGTCTGCTCGTTATCCCGGCTGTTTGGTCAGTGACACGAAGGCGCCATTACCCATACACCTGCCTCTTTGTTGTTATTTCCACGATCACATTCACTGGCTTTGTGGTAAAAATCAGTTTTGTGAGGCAGGCTTTGTAGTTCTTATACAAAGGACACAAACTAGTGTTCTCGTCTATGGCCTTTTCACGGCCAGTAGCCACAAGTACAAGACACCACTGAACTAATGTGAGAAGCATTCTGGTAGCCTTCTGATCTCTGGCCTTTCGTGAAGTGATCGCGTTAACAGCAATAAAAAAGACAGTGGGTAATCTCGAGCTAAAACTCTGATCCGCTTGCTTTTTCGAAAGAGGATTTAGCTAGCGGAAATTCTACGTTTAGTCTCGAATTAGCAGTTGTGAGTTGGTCACTCGCTGTTCGTGCTAGCTATCAGTGACCGCAACTTCGGTGGCGCCAACTGAACTACAAACAAACAAATGTTACATTTTATTGTGACCATGACAGTCTTGTTTACGCACAAACGTTTGATAAATCGCTCTTAATACTATGCTGTCTTGAAGCGATTACAATTAAACTTGCAATTAAAACTGAAATTTGTTTTTAACTGATCCATTCTGCTGCCATTCGTAAAATCATTTCATGGCGATTTGGTGTTTAATCGTCATGTAAAATTAAAAGACCTTTGCTGATGATGACCAAATGCCAAAATCTTTGAATGTAGCGTTTCACGCACATTGTAAAATATTTATCCAACCTGGAAAGATAACTTGACAGTTGTTTCAAGTTTGTTGACTTTAAAAACACAGAAAGTATCCGGAACGAGCGAGCAAACTTTCAGGTTCGATTTTGATACGAAGTGAAGTCTCTGTGAAAGTTCTTTCGGGTTTTATACAAAGAATGTTTCCATTATTATGGCTAGAAGATTTGAGAACTGGATTAAATGCCTCATTACACACAGGAAATAGGGTTAATAGCCGTGGTAGGGGGTCTGGGGACGAGCTCTAGCTAATGAGGTCATCACAAGATTGACAGATGACAAGCAATTATCACGGAAATTACCTGGGTTGTATACAATGGGCCGCAGCCACCCGAAACGATGGGCAGATAAGGATGACAATGGTGAATGCTTTTCAAATCCTTAACTTCAGCTAAGAAAACAAAGACCTTTATTCTCTTTGTTACAGCCACAAATGTTTTGAATACGTACTTTGTTTAGTCATTGAATAGAAAAATTTCTCTTGTAAATATTTTCCATTCCAATTTAAGTCAATATCGCGGTCATTTCGGGTCATTTTTTCAACATTTCCCGCAACCAAAACCACCAGGTTTGTCAAATATCATCGATAGGCGCTATATTATCTCCCAAACATCCCTTAATCCGGTTAGCTTGTGTTGATAAGTGGGGCGGAGTTGAGTGCTACAGTTTGCGAAGGCCTGTTTATTCCATTACAGCAATTCCTGCTAATTAGAATACTGTGTTCACCAATGAAGCAAATTTTGTTCGCGATCTGGCCTTTGTTCTAATTCAAATTCTAGTGTTGTGTTGTCACCACCCCCTAAGAATTGGACAATAATAGAGGCAGGCATGTGAAAAGTGACACGTCCATTGACAGCACATAAACATTACACGCTACTCATAAAACCCGCGGGCTTGAAAATGTTGCTCCATTGCTCTCATATTGGTCGATTTCTCATAGTTTTTGTCAGGTTTTCTTTGAGACAGCTACTGATGGCTTTTGTGGCACAAAATTGGCGAAAGACGATGCTTACGTGCCACGTGCTTCGCGGGAACCGTGCGCTAGTATAATTGACCGTATCATTGGCATAAGAAAGACCGAAGATGGTATTCGCTTGCAGCATGCCAGAATTTTTTCTTCTCAAACAAAGAATAGGAACACAAGGCTGTGTATTGTGAAAAGTAACACATCAACTCTAAGTTTCCGTGCTTGCTGGCCTGAATCGCCTGCGAGATCTGAACTAGCTGCTCCGCATAATTGTCAGACTAACGCGATAGCTATGCTGTGTTTCCCACCTGTCTTAATCAATGATTCCAATCTAGAAATTAAAGACTTTGACACCATGAAAGACGAAGATCCAATCGAATTTGCTTGTTTCACAACAGGCGCCAATTTGTGAAATTACTCGGCCGCCCTGCGGCCAATAAACTCACACATAATGACAAGCCGTGTCACGTGATCAGCGAGGCCATCCAACGGCCAATGATAAATTGTCCCCAAGAGAGATCGGAATTTTGAAGTATTCATTTCGTCAGCTGGTGTACACGCTTACTTCGTAATCCTTTCCAGAAGATAACTAAGCAAAGTGCAATTGCCTGGCCGCCCCAGCATGGGAGAACACACGGCCGCAAGTACGATTAGCAATCCAACCTTGTACTTTCGCTCGAAATAAATGCAGATCGCAGCCATTTGGTTCTTGAGAAAGCCCAGTCATTAGACTAAATCTTCACCATTTCCTGTCACGCTTTGATGCCATCGTAATGTTGTTTAGGCTCTCAACCGAACTCTTGTTCTTGTTGCAGAGAAGCGCCGGGTTTCCATGTGTGTTGGCTGCGGCTCTCAGATCCACGATCAGTTCATACTCCGTGTGGCACCGGACTTGGAGTGGCACGCCAACTGCCTAAAGTGTGCCGACTGCCATGCATATCTCGATGAGACGTGCACTTGCTTCGTCCGCGATGGAAAGACATACTGTAAGAGAGACTATATAAGGTTTGTTTCTCATTCTCCCCTTACCACCAAATTACAGTTTATTAAAACAACCTCTTAAGAGATCGGTGCGAGTTACGCTCTTAGGAGTTCTTTGACGGAGTCGTGTATTGTTGATATGGTTTGTGTTGGCTATCGCCTGTGCGAATGTTTTATTATTCGTCTCAATTATGAACAGACACCGAGTTGACGGCAAGGTAGCTTATTGTTTCGACAGCTTATCTGACCCCGAAGTATACCCAACTGATTTGCCTCAAATCGATCGCTCGCTTCGAGCTTTCTGTCGCCTCACTCGACTCGAGTTTTAATCTCGATTTGGTCGCAGCCGCGCTGGCATTGAGGAAAGTAGCTAATTAGAAAGAAATTCACACCAGCTCCTGAAACTCTGTTTCGGGAAAATGTATTTCACACTTAAGTTTTCCGACTCCGCCTTCCTCTTATTGTGGCTTGGCTGGGCGGGAAAGTTTGCGCTTGTTCGCAAGCAGGAGGCAAGCCTTTGATTCACTTTTGCGGTTTGGTTGATTTCCTGGTATTATCTTCCTTAACTAACCGTCGCGGCAAGTGAAAATCTGCAAACGCCCAGAGTAAAGAGAACGTTTAATTCAATGGCTTGTATATTTCCTGAGTAACCCAGGAGATAGAGGGGTACGGGTGTATTTGCCCAAGTTGTTATGAAAAGCGGGTATTTACCTTTACAGTTTTCACTGAACTTGCAGGTTGTTTGGTACGAAATGCGCCAAATGTCTACAATCCTTCAACAAGAATGATTTCGTGATGCGTGCACGCAGTCAAATCTATCATATCGACTGCTTTCGCTGTGTTGCTTGTAGCAGGCAACTCGTGCCTGGAGACGAGTATGCTCTTCGTGACGATGGCTTGTTTTGCAAGGCGGACCACGAGATCGTGGAGAAAGCTACTGCGACTGCACAAGCAGCTCATGTGAAGAACGGACAGGGGACTACAGGAACACGAGTAGGGGGTGAGTGTTTTCCTTTGGGCACTGCGGTAGGTCTTCTCGCCTTCAAGTTATCGTCCCTAATCAAATTGAAGCCCGATAACGCTATTAGCAAGTTCCATTTACTGTACATATCAAATGTACGCAAACCAGTGTGTGCAGTTTTGCTCGTAAACGGTGCGATTTAAAAGGCTGTCAGTGAACTTCTGCAGCGTCCTCTTGGTAAGGTTAGGAGACGTGCGTCTGTCTGACATGATGTGTGCAGATTCTCAATCACGGCTCAAAATGTCAACGCGCACTGAACATATGCAGTGTTCTTATTTTATAGAAAGAATTGAATGTTTGTTGGTGGTGTTTGTACTATTCAATTAGCTTCAACAGAGTTGAGTATCCATAACAGATCTCTAGTGCTTAAGCGTTATGAGAGAAGAATACAAAATCTTTTTTGAAACTGACAAAACTTAGTGGCCGATATTGTATTGAAAAGACAACTTTATTTGCCCAGTATTCGGAATCTCGTTTCTGTCTCCAACCACATCCGGTTCAATAAATTTCGTCCTTCACTAAGCTTGCGCTCAATATGATAAGGATATTAAAACATGAAGAAAGAAACATTGAAAGAGTGTCTTCCGATGATGTTTATAGAGCGATATAAGTAGAACTTTTTAATAGAGAAGATTGGAGAAGCTAATATAACCGTATAGAGATTTGTTATGGCAAGTGCTTGATGCCAGCTTGGAAATTTCTCAGCAGAGGTCGCTCGATCTCGGCACTTCGCTTTGTCCTAACTGGCACAAATATTATTTTGTAGGTCAAACAAATGGTCATCCCGAAGGCTCTCCACCGAAGCGAAAATCCGAGAAAACGACTCGCGTTCGGACTGTTTTGAACGAAAAGCAACTTCACACGCTTCGAACGTGTTATAATGCAAACCCACGACCTGACGCTATGATGAAAGAACAACTTGTAGAAATGACGGGACTGAGTCCGCGTGTTATTCGTGTATGGTTTCAAAATAAACGCTGCAAAGACAAAAAGAAATCGATGTTAATAGGAAAGCACGATCCAGCATCGAGGCAGTCTTCGCAAAGCGGGGGGAGCCCTGACCAACAGGTGAGATTCGAAAAGAAAAATTATTTATATTTCAACTCGATTCCAATCAAGTTGTGTCTAAGCTGACCTCTGTGTATTGAGGTATCTTCTCTCGACCTTACAATATATTTCATGTCGCTGAAACTACAGCCGTTCAACTATAAACCACAAAATTTCGAAGCACTGACATTACCGGCCCAACATAAGCCGTGTATAATTATAAACTTTTCCTATTTTCAATTTCATTGCCGTTGTTAACATAATTGGGGTTGTGAGAGAGAGAGAGGTGTTAATACACGCGTGCTCAACCGTCACCTGACCATTAAGATTTTTCTGTCAGCTTTTTCGTTTACTTTAGCGACGTGGGATTCTCCAACGACAGCAATCGATAAGAAATATTTGTTTTTTTCGTATGCCAACTCCAGTTTGAAGAGAGAATTTTTGGTGTCAAGACGGCTTGATTTGTAAATCACTCCAAACGTTTTGACTATGAATACAGCTGAGATGCATGGAAATGTTTTCTCAGCAGTTTGAATATGACGCTTTTCCGTATTCCTATCTGTTTCTCAGTGCCAAGCACTTCATTCAAATGTCAACTTCTGAAAATAAGCTTGGTGGACGTTATGTCTGTTATGTAACTTTGGAGTTATAAAGCCAGTATTTTCTCGTTTTGTCCAACAAAACGCCGCTTCGACCTAATGAAAAACAATTATCTGTTTATATGGGCACAGCGTGAAGTCTCCCTTGGTATTCTGTGTGTTTAACTAATAAATTTGCA
Organism: Umimayanthus kanabou; assembly: GCA_025403525.1. Classification (NCBI taxonomy): domain Eukaryota; kingdom Metazoa; phylum Cnidaria; class Anthozoa; order Zoantharia; family Parazoanthidae; genus Umimayanthus; species Umimayanthus kanabou. The sequence continues at coordinate 5,920 of JAOBYH010032227.1, read as the reverse complement.
ACTTCTCTTAATCGTGGTTACCGGGCGACAACACTGTCTCGTCTTCTGTTATATTTTTGTATTTATGTTTTTCTTATTTCTTTTTCAGACTGTCACGAGTTTGCAATCCGTATGCTCGAGTTCACCCGGTAGAACTGTTCCGCAGCAGGCTCTTTCGGCAATTACAGGGTCTGTTTCTGGTGGTTATTGCACAGCGCCCGGTGGAATACGACCAGATGTTCCTCTAACTGATGTTCCCGGCTATCAGCCTTGGAAAGCGCTGAACGAATTTGCAATGCATAATGATCTAGAACAACCTCCATTTCAACAGCTGGTAAGCGCAACCTTCTGATAGGATGTCTTCATCTCCACCATTCACTTCTCGTCATGGTCGACAGTACTTTCCCTGCAAATCTGGATCACGTACTTATTTATCGTCTGAAACAAGACGTTACGTTTAGAGAAATTTGCGGGAGTCTACATTCCAAATGTCCGGTATTCCATTTACTGATTTAGATTTTTCTTGAAATCTAGCATGCGTACCGCCAAGTTATGCATGGTGTTTTTGCGGGTTTGAAGGATAGTTAATTATAGTTTTGTGCACACTGGAAGCTTTGTTTTTTTGATAGAATGAGCTAGAACTTGTGACAAACTCTGTTTTGCTTCTTTCAGCACAAAGAAGTTTTTATTGAGAAGGTCGGCTGATGGACTCCCTCGCCTTTCACTTTAATATCTTAACTGGACTTAAGTTTAGCGTTCTCGGCGTTATTTTACTGTGATTGGTACTTAACTTTGGCTATGGAAAGCCGTTAAACGCAATCCTATTTTCGTTGTCTCAGAAACGTTTTAATGTGTTAGGATTTTTTGAGGACTCGTTAATTCGTTTTCTCCTGCCCAAAATTCATTTTCAAACACTTTGAAAACGAGTCGTAGTTTTGACATTGCTTAATAAGAACTTCAGTTGTCTTCGTTTTTATTTCTTCGTCTTTCGCCAATTTCTGCAAATACAAAGGCTTCCTGTTACTTCTCTTTGAGTAAAGATTCTTTTTCATCGACTGATATAGTACGTCTTTACCTTTTCATGGATATAATATGTGGGATTGACTCGGTTGTTACCAACTGTATATTCAAATTTGTCTTAGAGAGTTTGCAATTAAATTTGAAATTTGTTCACATTAGACAGCATTGTATGTTCGAATAATAGCTTCACACCTCCAACAAAATAACTGGCTTAACACTTTCTTCAGCTCCAAAGGCTTTGTTCAGAGAGTTCTGTTGTTTTGAACCAAGCAATATTTTCACCTAAATTAGCTATCTGATATCTACATCGGGATTCTGGTTTAGAAAAAAACGGATGTTGTTCTTGATCACGGAATCAACTGTAGTCAAGGTTTACCGTTTGAAAGCGCACGAGTTTGATGTGCTCAGAGGCAGAGCAAAATGCGGACTCGCCGCTTCAAAAAAGCTATTGTTCCACTTTTTGTGAAAGAAAACTCGTTCTTGAAGTTGAAAGAAAAAGCCATGACTTGGATCACGAAAACGCTCACTTGACTAAAGTGAAGGAAATTAAGTTTGCATAAATGAATTGGACTTAAAAATCTACAGTTTAGCTCTTTTGAGAACTGCAAGCAACACTTAATTCAAGAAAATATTGCTTTTGAGCTTCTTACTTTAGGAGATTTGACATTTGTGAAGAAATAATATCGTTACGAGTGAGGTCTGTAGTACCTGCTTATAGCTGGTACAGTCTGCTACACAGAACACCTCATATCTGCGACAGCGTCAATGAATTTGAGGCTCTTGTAGTCACGATATTTTAGATTTTGAGTTTATTGATATTACTAGCAAAAGGAGAGATATTTTGGAATAAGGCAGTCAGTTTTATTTAAGGATATTTGAGTTCTGAAGGTGTTTTAATTTAGCAAATGCATTCTTCACGGTGGTTACTTCGCTGTCGCCACATGAGCAAAAAGTAGCCATCCTAAGGATTTGTTGTTTGTTTTAGCACTCAGAAGATTCGAGAAATAGTTTCTTCTTCCAGTTATAAATAACTTTGCTCTATCTGTCTGAAGTTTGAAACAATTCCCAAGCCGGAACGGAAAAGTATGCACTTGATCAGTTTACCAACAATTTATTTTATTGATTCACAGCGAGTGCACAGTGATATATGCACGACGCAGATTGCACGTACGACTTGGCTTCAAAATGAAAGCAATATTGTAATATAGGACCGAAGCCTTGAAATTAACTTTCAACCCAGAAACAAGCTCAAAATTAAAAATCGAAACGATGTTATAAAATTATGGGTAGCAAGAAAAGGAGGAATTGTTTTGTATTCTAAAGTTCCAAGTTTTGCACACATCAAGAGTTATCTTGCCTAAAACTTTCTTTCAATTCCAGTTTCCAGTACTTTATAAATAACTTTGATATTAAGCCTCTTAAAAGTCAGGTACTTGTTTAGTGAGAATAGTCGTAGTTTTTGTTGCTTTTTTCCCGTCTTTTTTTTAGCTCACCAGTTTTTAAGTTGCTTTTTCGTATTCATCTCTGTACTTTTTCCAATTAATATAATTGCAATGTGTAGAAAACTCAGTGGTAAAAGAAAGGAGAAGAAGAATTTTTGCAAACGGAAAACGCTTTTTTCAAAGCGAGAAATCCAAGCCTTTTGACATTTATTTTTAGATCAAAATAACTGTTGCTTATTTCTCCCGCCCTCTCTAAGTTAAATAGGTAAACAGCGTTGTCCAGAACCTTTTCGTGTAGTAACCAGGTTTCGCACAACTATACCGGCAGACTCAAAGTCTTGTTCTCTTTTTCATGCTAGGTTCATTTCTCTGAGCAAGGTCCAGGCGGTTTAGGAGTGCCCCACTCTGAAGGAATAGTATCCACTGGACACTGACGGAACTGAACTCCTTTGGTTGGGTTAAAATGTTCACAGACTGTGGCAACATCTTGGCCGCCTGTAAATTGAAATATCTAAACTGAAAAGGAAAGATTTTCGGTGGCAAAAGTATAAAATATTATATTAATTCGCCTCCTGGGCGAAAACGTACGACGCTTTAAAATTATAAACGGGGAAGTCCAGTACACCTAGAATGTACATATATACATAAATATATATAAATGGAGTTGTATTGTAAGTCTGCAATAATATTGAAGAGATCTTTTTATTAAAAATTGTACTAATAATTCGCACGAGTTTGTTGTTTTTTCTTCAGCGCCAGAGAAAAGCAGATTCATATCATTTAAGAATAATACCAGTTGATCAGTCACTAAATTGATAAACTATAGTTGGTACAAACTCATTGCTTTACCCCGGGGCAAGGTACCCGAGTATATCAGTGTTTTTGTTCTTTGAAACCTTAATATTTTTACCTCATCAGAAGGGAAGTGTTCAGGCGGAATTTTTTGAATACTGGTCTGGATTAGGTCAAGACTTTTTTTATGAGTTCTGGTTTACCTTTTTTCCTACTTTTCATTGTGTTATTGGTGTTTTCTAAACAAATAATGCCTGTTTCCGTGTAGCACTAGACGTCTCATTCACCTCGAGAAGCTTTTGAAAGGCAGATCATCATAGAATAGCCTCTTAATGTTGACGGAAATTAAACTATAAGCTCTAAGGAAAACTCGAAAGTCGAAACTCGAAAGTGTATTTATTTCAGAGTACATCCAAAGTCAAAGCTGCAATTCAACATGCAGGCCGTAATTTATCAGATGTTCGACGTGGTTACCGAGACGGCACCATAGACTCGGCGGTGCCATGTACACAAAGGCTTGTCACCTGTACTCGACTTTGTTTCCTCAATTGACAGCCAGTGCTCCGCCCTTATTTTTCGTAGATTTTAACTGGCACCAGCGATACTAAACCAGGAAAGTATTTACACAAACATAAGTTGACACTTGGAGCGCGCAAAGAGCAGTAATGCCACGATGGGCGAATTTCTTGCCTTCGTGGGTTTGTGTATTTTGTTCTTTGAGGGTTTCGCCATCTATCTGATCTTATCTTCTGATTGCAAAATATGAATGCGAGAGGCGTTGACTGGCGTCTTAATCACCGATTCTTATCGCCAAACTTGCGGAATAAGTTTTATGTCGTTGTCATCCTTCTTTCCTCAGACCTAAGCACGTTATAGCAGGTGTCTTCTAGCGATTAGGTTCAGTGTTCCCAAAATAATATTTTCCTTCCCCCTATTATTACTTCTTCCCTCTGGCTGTGTGAAATTGTTTAGAAACTGCCATTTTATCATACATGCTTGTGGCTTGTTTTGATATGTGTCTCCTTGTGTTGACATAGAGTTTCCCGTTTCTTTTTGTCACGCTATTTAAGTCTGGCCACCCATCATTGTTTATTTGAAACTTTGTATGCCTTCCTGCCTCTCTCCGAAACTGTCTCGGATTCCACACCTTTGAATTGTGCCTCGCTGTGCTGGAACTTCTCAAGTTTTCAAACAAGCTCCGCACGTGCTCCCTGAAGCACGGTGATTCTTTATAGATTCCTAGTTGATTGGTAGCGTCTGCAGACGTAGGAGATATCTTCCACACAAAAACCACTGGCGCCTCAAAACTTATTAAAATACAACAAATAGTTTCCCTGGCAATTTTTCTGCTATTCCTTTTTATCCATTGCCATCCTTTGTCTTCCTTTCACACTTTGAAAAAAGTTATTACATTTTGGTGCACGTTACTAATTTTAATGAGCTCCAAACGACAGTATTAAACGGCAAGCCTATTAAAGTATTATAATTCGTTGAAGAGAGCTCTGGCGTCAGTTGCAGACGACACTTGTTTTTGTCAGTACTCGGCACCGACAACCCGCTGAGAAAACAGATAATGTCCCTGCTCGATTTCTTCAATTTCGTCCGTTCAATTTATATCATTCCACTGTTTTCCACCTATATGGATAATTCCAAGCACTAGAATCCCTTTATGCTTATCAGTTTATTTTTTAACTATTTTTTATCAAAAACCCATGGGCGATAGTTGTAGATACAGTGTAAGTGAAGTTCAAAAAAATCGGTTTCACATTTTACTTTTTGAAACTAAACGAAGTTCGAGTTAGTATTTCCCCAACACGTTCTCTCTCAGAAGTGAATTCGTATAGTAGTTTTAGTACTTAATAACGGTTTTGAAAGAAAACACGAGTTCGCTAACATGTACAAAGCTCTCATTGCATAGAGCAATATATTGTGCGATGATATTTACAAAGTGTGCCTCTAAAATGGAACGCACACATAAGAAATAAAGATATATATATATAGGACCGAAGCGACGACAATATATGCGATAAAATGTGAATTAGAATAGGAATGTTTACAACCCTATTTTCAAAAGGCACGCGCGTGCGTGATTTCAGACCATATGTTTGGTTTGCTTATCACAATCATCAGTCGACTGATTATAAGCCTTATTTGAAATGAATCAAACTCAACACCGATTCCAACGCGCCACGATACGGAGTGACGACAATAAAATCGTTTATTGACTGGATATATTCACGCACGTTTCTTTCGTCAAATGTAAATTCCAACATGTACAGCCAATATCATTTTGAATACAATCTTATTACTCACTCAAAATCAACTTCTCTCAACCAAAACAACCAGTTCTAAGTTTCAGTGGGCGGTTTCGCTCTATCACCGTTTAAAACCACATAAAGCGCGCTGAAGATTGGCTTGAAAGACCGTGAGCCGACATTGTACCATTCGATACAGGAGCGCGCGTGTACACTGCCTGCCTGCCTGCCACTAAAAAAATGTAAATAATCTTTTCAGTGTCAGTTTCATGAGAGCACCTTTAATACATGACTCGTATAGGCTCATGCGCTTTCAAATGTATAGGACTTGCGCTTTCAATATCGCAAGGTGTTTTTAGAATACGGGTTTGATCAACAAAGGTTGATATGGTATGTTTTTCGCCTGTGGGATATGGTGTGTAGCTGACGTTT
>JAOBYH010032116.1:0-12399 GCA_025403525.1 Umimayanthus kanabou | reverse complement strand
AAGAAAAAATAATTGTTTGAAATACGTCCACCGGGAATCAAACCTGCAGGGTCAACTGATTCTAAGTCTGATACCCAGGTTACCACTGGGCTACTACACAGCCCAAACTGATCACACAAAATGCATGCACTAGAAATTTGTGACGGAAAAAAAAAAAGAACTGAACCAAAACCTCAACTCAGTGCCTTCTGGCCCAAGTAAAAACTGAGTGAGTTACATACAGTATGTATAATTGTACACACATACATTAACCCACGGCAGATTTATACACATTTACAGTATGTGCATATATAACAATTATATTAAGTATTTATATTTAACAATTATTCCCCGAAGTGGGGGTGAATAGTGAAATATATTCTACCGAGCCACGAAGCAGCGAGGTGAATATTTTTCACTAGGCACAGACACTGAGGGGAATAATTGTTTTAGTATTCGCCCAGTCAGTGAATAGATATGGAGAATGCTCTAAAATAGTGAAATATGCCTCGTATCTGAAAAAAAGCACGTGCACTGTCACGCATAATTGCTAAAAAGTAAATAGTGGTGGATATTTACGTTTTATTGTCCAATCAGAGCATGCATAAAGTGCTATTTACTTGTTAGGCAAATACTAAATATAGATATAACATAGCCAGGAACTTAACTAATAACTTGATATGATATGTTGTAACATTTCTATAATAACTACTGAAATTCTTACTGCAGACACCTGCTCCTAAACTGTTTGTAAATACATCATTCTGCACTTATTTCTATATTTTCTCATTATTTTTGTTCTTACTGCATCCAGTGATCAAACAACACCTGATGCTAGAAGTTAATTCATTCTAAATTCTAGAGTATCAAAAACTGTTGAAATTATGGCTCGGATTACCATTTTACAACTACTGCTACTATTAATGTCACTATTACGATTGCTATAATTATTACTGTTACTGTCATTATTGCAATTGTGTTTGTTACCACTGACTGCTATTACTACTACTACTACTATTATTACTATTACTACTACTACTACCACTACTACTACTACTACTACTACTACTACTACTACTAATAATAATAATAATAATAACAATAATAATAATAATAAAAATAATAGTAATACTATTACTGCTACTACTACTAATACTACTACTACTACTACTGCCACCACCACCACTACTACTACTACTACTACTAATAATAATAATAATAACAATAATAATAATAAAAATAATAGTAATACTATTATTGCTACTACTCTACTATCACATTTACTGCTAGTAGCTACTATTACTTATAATACTTCTACAACTATTACTACTACTACTACTACTACTACATACTGAACTAATTTTACTTTTGCTGTAGCAGTTGCTAACTATGTATACTACTACATAACTGATTCTGCTGTCTATTAATTACAAAATATTACTAGTAATACTATAATTGCTACTACATTTTGAAACTGCTATTACTACTGTTATATACTATTGCTGCGACCATTACTGTTACTATTTTAAAAATACTATTACTGATACCATTATTGTTGTTACTATACTAAATTACTATAACATTTGCCGTTTATTACTATTTAAAAATGACTATTATCATTACGATTACTATGTCTATATTACTACAAGGATATACTACCATGCACTGGGCACTGCATGCTGTTGCTGTCATTACCAGTACAGAACTGTTCCTATATTAATTTATACTATTACTTACTAAATGAATATCATATTATCCATTAACCATAACAAAGGTACCATATCAATATAAGTAGCACATATCAAGTATTAAACTAATCATTTCATACTAAATTAGTAAATATAAATTAATGTGATGTTTTTTAATATCAGATTAAAAGCTACTTTCATAACATACAAAATGTCATCCTCCTGATTAACCTAAAACTCGCGGGACTTCGTCACTGAATTTCCCAAAATACATGTACTTCTTTCAAAAGAACTGATAGAGTTCATAAATGTTGAATTTGGAATTTTATCAAAAACTTTTCTGAACACAAAGTTGGCACGTAACAAGAAAACAGTTTGAATATTTTCAGTTTTACCACAAAGGACAATATCATGCAAAGTCTGGACAGCAACCCATCAACAACCAATGAATATTTTAAAGGAGTAATGTATTATAAAACCTTTTGACATTGTTACTTACAGTAACTTCTTAAACGATCAAAGGAAAAATAATCTTTGAAACGTTGATATTGCTTGCTAATTTCTGAAACTGTATACTATTAACCATAGTTTTTTGCGTTGATTCTGATGTACGTTCACCCACACCACACTTTGGATTTGTTACTGAAAAATTGTATAAAGGTTCTGTTTTATGCTCTGTCAACAATTTATGTTCTGGGTAGCTGCTTAGCTTAGAGAGAAGCGCTGGACTAATGTAATGTCAGCTGTGGATCACTTCTAAGATCGGGAAGGGATTTGTCCCTCGCTCTCACTAGTATAATATATCCTGGCATCCTTTCCTACTATTTAATATGAAATTTCAAAATTATTAATCAAGTTTGAAAATTGTTGAAACCGACTGTAGCATATCCCGAGGAAATCCATCTGCTCTTGTTAAAGACAGCAACGTCTATTCAAAAATAAGCTATAAAAAGCCTGACAAGAACCAGAGTTCCGCATTTCGTTGGTAAACACGGGATCACAGATCAAAGGATAAGCTTTTTTGAGCTTGTTTTTCACAGTGTAATATACGTACGTACTTGTGTTTTAAACCGTTTTGTTCGAGTCCAACCACCAATGGCATTTTAACACCGAGCACAAACACACGTCTCTAATTACACGCACAATGAAAAACAGAACTTGAGTATGTTTTCTGAATTTCAACAACAGTTACAGAAATGTAAGATCCTGTTTTATGAAAGTGAAATGAAATAGCCGGTCAGAGATAATAGGCGAGATTAATGACAGAATTAGCTGCCCCCTCTTAAGTAAGGTCCATTAGCGTGACCCGCTCAAGCAAAACAACACCAATTGAAAGGCATTCAAGCATCACCGGCGCATTTTTAGAACACGTCGAATGCTACGGAAATAAAACAAACTTACAAAAAAACCATCTCCAAAATATGTCAACACACATTATTTGTTGTAAGTTGTGGAGGAGTTACATTAGAAAATGTATGTACACACGCTTTATTTTGCACGCCACGTTTGCCCTCAGGTGCGTCTGTATTATTTAATCTGACAGAAGAAGATTTTAGTCTTTCTTAGCCAATATCCTGTTCTAAAAGGTTTTGTTGTATCGCGTTTCTCTCATAAGTTCCGCCAGTCGATCACGATCAGCTCGTTATTAACGATGTTAGCTCCTCCGACTAGTGCGAGAAGTTCTGTCAGTTCGGTTAACTATGCCATGGCCCTGCAAATCCACCACAAACATAGACATGGTTCCAGACAAAGGGGCGAGGTAGATATGGCGATACATTTGAACCGGTCTGTAATACTCGTACGAGTATTCGTTGACCCATTTTCTCTTTTATTCTACTAGGAAGTGCCATATGAATACGACTCAAAAGAAAAAGAAGCGGCAAATAAGAAGGGATTCTATCTAGATTATCCGATTGAAGGTGAGTAAAAAAGGAAAATCGTCACATTTTCTGGTGTTTTGATAAGTGATGTGCAGACCAAGTACTTTGTTGACTTGCCGCCTCCAAATATATTTGTGTTCATCAAAGTGTTAAGATCTTTGTTGACAACCTTGGCAAGGCCGTTTACTCAAACAGCTTTTTAAAAACTACAAACAAATCCAAATACCTAAACTCGAATTCTGAAACTATAAATCTCTACAGCAATAATTCATGATTTAATAGTAACTCAAATATCGTGTTTATCGTCCACAAGTGCACAACCTTGCTTCAATTTATGTTAAAGTATTAAGATATTCTAAAAGGGATGAGTTTGTAAAACCAATGGCACAAATTGACAATACTTCCCTGGGGCAAGCCACGTTTCCGATATCAGGCTGTAGAGACATCGCAATTGCAATATCAAACGGGAAACTACACGCAAAGCTTTTCTCTTGAAACATTTCTGCATCAAATTAAATGCAACCTTTGTATTTTCCAACCAACAAATTAACAATATTGGAACATTTTTTCAAATTGCTAATTTGGTATTTGCTCTGATAGTGTTGAGACGGAAATTAAAAAAATAATTGAAAAGAAAAGGCACACCTACGGAAAAGGGCCAAGAATCTGTGATCACGATTTTCTCTAATTTTGTATTGAAATTACTACTAATACTATCGCGGTTTAAGGTTTCATTCACAAGATTACTCAAAACTGCGTGTATTCGCTTGAATATTACTCAGGACTAATATAAAGCAACGTTTCTTGCAACTTCTAACCAAAAAATTTAAGCTAACTTTTCCCAACTGTTTAGGCAATGATCTCAGTTTTGAAGATGAACGGCATGTTTCGTAAATAATTTATTGTCACTGATTACTACTGCAGCAAAGTGCGAAGCAATACATTTTTCAGAGTCAAGTTTCAGCGAACTTAAACATGTCTTATATCTCCTTCACTACTGGGGTGGAACCTGTAAAAAACCTGTGAATTACCTGTGAAAGAACCTGTGAATAAGCTGAGTATTCACAGGGTTTTTTCCCAGGTTTTCTTCCAAACACAACCTTGATAACCTGTTCTGAAAAATTTTAAATACCGATTACTTGGGAAGTCCGAAACTGGCCGTCCATTCAAATTATTATATCAATAAAACTAGTACAGAACTTCTTTGTGTTAAATACGATTCAACTTCATATCTTCTATGACACCGAAATGCTTTTGTTTTTATAAGAATTAAGGTTCAGCCTAAATTGTTTGTATTTCACACAAAAAATAACTGTTACTGTACCCTGTGAACAGAAATCTCCCGTGTCCCCAGGATACTTGTCTTTTCAAAACTTGGGGAAATCTAATCACTAGTGTTCCTATCAGGTTTGTTCTTACAAAAAAGCGTGTATTTTTTGCCCGTTATTCTTATTCATTAGTATACTTATACTATTCCAACAGAAGTCAGAAGTACGCGTTTTTAAAAATTTTTGAGATAATTTTTTCATGAACTCAAACCAGACAGTGGACAAATCCTTATCTATTTTTTTAGAAAGAAAACTATTAGCAAATCCGAGCGTCGGTATTCTTATAAAGTTTGTTCTTTATATAAAGAAGAGAGTGCATGTGTACGTTTCTCAAGATAGTGAATGTTAATCTGTGAAGGGTGGAACAAGATTTCCAGAACTGTTTGAAATCTTTGCATTGGCAATTTTAAATGTTATACAAAGCTTGTTTGTGGCTGAAGTTAATTTTAAAGTAACATCCATATTTTGATATAGTTAATTGTGTATTCTCTTTGCTTAATCGACCGTTTTTCATTTTTTCTTTCAATTTACAATGATTAAGTCTTCAAACAAGAAAGAATGATAAGAAAACAGCCCGGAGATATTTTGAAATTCCAAATAAACGTTCGTCACTGAAGTCATGCAATCAATTCGACAGTGAAATAAAAATTGCCCTTGCCGAAACCTTCAGGTTTTACACCTAAAGCATGTGTTCGCATATTCCTACAAACCTGAAAAACTTTACCAACTCTTCTTTTGTTTAATAGAAAACCCTCGAAGCATTTTCGAAACTTCCAAATAAAGACTTGACGAGCCTGATATTATTTTAATAATTAATTAAATGAACAACTCCTCGGCAGGGGATATATTTTAAAACAGTTGGGCATTTTATAAAGAAAAAATCCGTTTTTTATAAATCAACATTCGTTTTGATAAGAAAAATAGACCATTTTGCTCTGAAAACATTTACCAAATTGCTTTTTTTGTTTAACTTTCTGTCCACTTTAATACTTTGAAAAAATAAACAGTTATGAAAAGGGAACATTTAAGTTTTCAAATGTGTTTTGAAATTCTAATTTGCAATATTAGATTGGTTCCCAAAAGATAAACAATAAACTTCCTGATTGTATACTCAATAAGAATTTACCAAAATTTCGAATTTGTGCTGACATAATATATAGTCTTCAGTAAGTGAAGAGCTTTGGAAACTTCAGCTTCTTCATTAATTTACTGAGTTCATTTGCTTGTTGGTTGGTTGATTTGCAGTGTCTTCTTATTCAATAAGTTACGTTCTTTTATCAAAACAGGGAATAATATAGACCATTGAAGCTATAGTGCCATTTTGAGCTAGCACATTGCATTCAGTTGGTCGTTACAATTTTCATCTGGAGAATATTTTTCTTGCAGCTTATTCAAACAAAGAAATTAACCAGTACCTGTGGAATTCAATTTGACAATGTGCTCTTTCCGAATTTACTCCAAGATCAAAGGATATTAAACACATTTTCAATTTGCTACCATAATTGAAAAAGACTGCAAGATGTTGTTCAAAATTGTTTAGAAGTGTCCTGATTAGAACATATTTAAAATTCTGGCTGTATGCAAATCTATAATTATGCTCTTGATATTCTCCACAGTCGTGGAGTTGCCAGATGAACCAGATGGCAAGACATATGATGACGTTTTCAAGAGAGAGGGCGTAGTTGAAGCTGCTACTCAAACCAAACCGCCAAAGGTATGACAAACAGATGAGGTCAGTTTTGTAAACTGAACAAAAAATTATCAAGTTTTGAATGGGCTGTTGAAATACCATAAATGCAACTAATACTCTTTAATCCTTGACTAGCAAGATAGTTAAAGTTCTGCTAATAATTTCTTGAAATTCAAAAGTTGAAACCATTTTGAACGTTGATAATGATATTTTGAAATGTAGCATGAGTCACCTTTCCCATCCTAAAAAGTAATGTCTCTATAATATATATGATTTCTTCTCCCTAGGCCTTTTGTAGCAATTAGATTTAATAAACCTCTTGTTATTGAAGGTAGCTCTTGTTACTGCAAGTAGCGTTGTACTAGATCATTTCTGTCTGTTGTACTTCTTGCACTATTTATAAGAAATATAGAAAATACCGGTAGTACAAATTGATGAGATGTTTTTTATGCATATTATCTATCAGATCAAACTTTGTTTGTTATAATGTATTCAATTTTTATGTTTTATGGGTGCAGGAACTTGCCGAGTGTGGTTTGTCAGTAAAGTCAACTGGATCTGACCAAGAGTGGTCATACACCCTGTATGACTTTGAAGGGCAAGGAAAAGTGACACGCGAGGTAAGAGCTTGGTTTGCAGCTGTCTTCACAGTACCTTCAATCCATAAACTTAAGTATAAATAGATACTTTAACAATATTATTGAGAAACGCTGGCAGTTCTTGTTATCTTTAAGCTTGTTTTATATGTAAATGAATATGGAATAATTTTTTTAAACAGTGGTGACACTACATTATGAACTTTACATGTCAAAATAACAGCTTGGTGTGAGAAACTGTGAAATGAATTCGATTTTTTTTTTACAATTTCTCTTTTTTTAAAACGTAACTGGGGCACACTTGTGCACAAAGAATTCATTATAGATAATAAAAAACGAATGATTGAGTAACGTCATTTAGTATACAGTCATGTAATAGAGGGTACAGTACAGTACATGTCATGTCATTTAGAAATTTAAAAGTTTGTTTGAATGAAAACTTATTAATTCTTTACACTTTCCAGGATATCAAAAACCTTGTCAAGTCAATATATGAAGTGTTAGGCAAGAACATTAATCAGTCGAGGAACACTCACCGCGACCCTCTGAAGAAACTGAGAGTTCGTCTGTCAGTTTCAAAAGAGCATGGAAAGGATACAAGTGATGGAGTCTCGACAAGACATGAGTATGTACTGTCAGCATGTGGCACTCAGACGCCAAAGCGAATCAGGGCAAAATCTTTGCCTATTGAAAGAGTGGACTCAATGAAAGTAAACCCACCAACTTCATCAGAATGTTTGAACAATCCTCCAACGAGACAGTCAAGGGCATTGTGTGACCCCCCTGTGGGGATGGATAACAATGAGAATGCCACTACTCCTCCACGCCGTTCGAAGTCAAGTTGTAAGAGATGTGAGCAGAGACGAGCAGAGAGACAAAGCAGACATCGAGAACGAAGCACAAGTGCTCATAAGGCAACAGGCACCCAAGCAACAGCAAACAACCCAGCGAAGTATCACTACCCTAAGAGACTCCAGACAGGCCCAGGAGAGTGCGACCCAACTCCTGGTGGCAATCCACAGGCTGATCGTGACATGAGCAGAGTGCAAGACTGGATAAATCAATGGTGCAATCCTGTTGACGGAGTAGAGCATGAGCGAGGTAAAGAGAGCAGCCATCGTCACAAACACAGGTCACATCATAAGCAAACAGATAAAGACGACATGGCTTGCAAACTGCACCACTGTTCACAATACCTAGACTTGGCTACGGATCCTGTTACTTCACCGTATCACGTTGAGAGCCAGCCTTACACCTACCTCAGCCCTTCACCGAGGCCACGCCGCAGCAATAAACAAAATGGTAATCAGCAACAATCATCCTGCAAGCATCATTGCAAGTGTCAACAAGAACAACAGCAACCTGCTGTCCATCGACACGAACATCATCACCACCACAGTCACCACCACTACCACCACTATGTCAGCTAAAGGGTCACACAAATGCTAACAAAATAACTAAATTTTGTATGATCAGTTTATATTTTAATCTTATCTCCATGTTTGTTATAAAATGCAAACCTTTCAACATGCTTGCAATTCATTTGGGTGCATCAAACTTTTATGCAATCATTGGTACAGTGTTGCCAATTACATGCTTGCACTCATGATCTATCGCTACAAGAAAAAGAAAACAACGGCAGCATGGTCTGGACAAAGTCTTAGTGGTAACTAACTGATATCAATTGGTCTAATTGGAAAGAGAATAATTTAATTACTCTTTTTAGTTCAGGGGTGTTTAAGTCAAACAATGCACAAAAACTGATCTTCATAGATAATTTGCAAATACAATTTGTTCAGAGATGTACATAAAGTGTCTATCAGCCATTGGTTGATGATGTTAGAATTTATATAAGACTGATTGATTTGTACCAGATCATGACGGTAAAGTTCAGGACTCTAATATTGAGAAAACCACAGAAACTAGAAACTTAAGATTATTGTTATTTATAAAGTACACACTGGTGTAGGTTAATATTTGTTTCAGTGGTCGACTGTTGTAAAAAGTATATTAAAGCAATTTTCAGTTCATTACAAGAGGACCAAGATTAAGTACAGTCCTTTCTATGTCCTGAGATGCCTTTAATGGAGTCTCAAGAACAGAAGCTGTCTTAACTTTGAGGTATTCATAAAAACTGATAGTTGAATGCCAAAATAACCTGAAAATTAAAAATGGTTCTTTGTATAAGTTATATTAATAGACAAGTTCCATTATGACATGTATATAATAATTATTTTGGAGTTAGCTGGAAATAATAGAGATTCAATGTTGACATCTACACTAACTTGTAATTAAAGAAGTTTTTAAATACAAGTTAAGTTTACAATGTTTGACTATTAAATATATACCATGATAGTTTATTATACAGACACCCAAGTTTCACTGAAGAACATATCACTTGATTGTAAAATTCCTGCAAAAATACATAGATCTGAGACCCTTGTTGTTTACTCACCAACTAATTAAAAGACTGCTATCAATTTCTGAAAATTTCCCTAAAACTATTAAAAATCATCATTCAGATACAGGCCTTTGCAAAAATTATGTACTAACCATGTCAAAACTAAGTTAAATTGTCCCTAAATTAAGAAAGAATGAGAGTTCAGCCAGCAGTCACTTAATATTTAAAATAATATAATTATTTTTGCATTTCTAGTATCTTCATTTCCAGGGATCTACAAAATTTTCAAAGATTTGCAAAAGTGCTTAAAAAAATCAGCCAAATCTTCCTAAAAATGTTTTCAACAATTCCATAGATTTTCCAAAGTTTATGTCATTAGTTTTTTGTCTGTATAATAAAAAGATTACACAATTGTTTGTGTATGTTAGATATAATTATTTTCTCTTGCCACTTGAAAATAGAATTACTGACTGACAGTAATTTCTTCATGCTGCCTACTGTAATTGTATATTATTGCATCTAGTACATATTGTCATCTGTGGATATAAACCAGCAATTTTATTACTGCATTTCTTCCATTTACAAGCAATTTATGGCTTGATAAAATAAAATTGACATTAAATTTAAATTGGCAGTGGTGTTACAGTTTTGTGTCATCTTCTTAGACTTTTAAAATAAAACTACGGAAATGTGCAAAAACCCCATTTTTTATTGTTACATGACCCTTGGGATTTTTTACACCATTCTGAAGATTGTTTTAGACTAATGAATATCAGCCACAACAGATTAAATTAACATTAGGGTTGACAGCTACTAAACTTTTGAAGAAGAACCTAGGTGATTTTGAATAAAAGGTTGTTCTCATGAAAATGGAAAAAATTCCAACAGATCCAAGTTTTGACTTGAATCCCCTGTGTCTTGATGAAGTAGATTCTCAGTTTTTCAGCACATTAGCAAAAATATTTTTCCTGACAAGGTCATCCCTCCCCCTCCCTGCACCCAAAAATAGTCAAGTGGTTGGCCTCTGAAGTGACTGGATCTACAATGGCAACTGAGTGTGCATACATCTGCATGCAGCTCTGTTTGAAATTACTTGATTGGCAGCAGCCCATTTAAACATTTTTTTTTAAGTAGGCAGTTGTTACTCTTCTCCCTTCCCTCCCCCCTGCTTTGCAACCATTTGCCATTCCTTCCCTCCCCTCCTATTCTCAGGTCCCTCCTCTTCTTTTTACTCATGTCAATCTTCCTTTGGACCTTGTGCATGTAATAATTTTATGGTGCCAGACGAGCAAATTTGCATTACTACCAACCTATCTATCCACAAACAAGATCACTACATGTCTATGTATGCAGGCTAAGTAAATGTATTTCAGTTTCTGATGACCTTTAGAATACAATAAACACTTGAGTTGTATGTGGAAAAAAGTTGACTTCCTTTTGCTTACTTTTTAGATACTAAAATATATTTTTTTGCATTTGATTTCCCACTTTAATCTCACAAATTATGCAACTTACAGTAACAATTGTTTTGAAAATGAGTCAGTGGTTTCTTGCAGATTAACTGAACCTAACAACTTTTGATTTTTATTCAAGGTGGAAAGTTGCATTTTTTCAGTCTTTGAACATTCATGTACATTGTTCCAGCTGAAGGAATAACTACAAACCAGTTTTTTGTTTTCAAAATCCACCAAATATTGAGCTAAAAGTAATGATCTACAATACCAATGGGCAGCTTTTTACTTTCTGAAAATTTTTGATGAACTTAACAGTTTCAATGACAAAATCTAAATCTTTGCTATAATTGCATTTTCTAGGGGTGGAACCATGGAGGTGGGGTTGGCCTGGGGGAGGGAACAGGGGTATAAACTTACCATATCCTTCACTCCCCCTTGCCCTTACATTCCCACCCAAGTTAACTAGGAGTAGGTAAATAATTTCTGAGGAAATTTAAAAATATTTAATTTCATTTTTGTTTTTTCTTGCTTCACACACCCTTCCCTTCATACTCCTGAACCACCCCCCTCCCCTCCCTAACGCGCACGCACACACACACACACAAACTTATATTGTAAACCTGGAACAGGTAGTTCTACTATCTTTCATTCATGCAACTGTTAGTGGTTTGCCCGATGCACCATCCCCCTTCCCCAGGGGCAAACCATTGACAGAACAGGTGTATTTTTCAATAGTAAATAGTCTCAGTACTTCGAGACTGGAGAATTACCAGTTCACAACAAAATGTCTATTGGTAGGTTTTGAACTGAAGAGAACAGAGAACGAAGAAATCTGGAATCAGCCGAGTTCAGTTTGTCGTTAATTATTAAAAAAAAGTCTAAAAATCGGCGTCGCAAGTACCTCTGTTATCAGGGTACGTCGCAAGCAAACCATCGACTAAATCGTGATGACTGAAACAGCCTATAAAGATGAGTTTGCTAAACTACATGTTGAGTGGTTAAATTAGCAAAGAGTTTTCGGAAATAGAGATCACTGAACTGGCTTCGCTTTTCGTACTGATCGCACTATAAATTTTTTTACAGAATACAGAACAATGTTCAACGTATATCAGTTGACAGTTTATATCATCAATAAAATATATTAAATCACAAATTTAGCACAAGGGGTTACCGCATTGAACAAGATCAAACACAAAACTGTTCAGTTAATTGCCAACTATTTTATAAAACCAATATATGACGTAAAACTTACATTTTAGGAGCTATGTACGTGCATCTATTAATGGAGGCGAACCCGGAATGGTTTCAAATCTTTTCCCCAACAATCGACAAGAATGTAACACTGCACCCTTTACTCGCATGCGCAATGACAACTAGTGGATC
>JAOBYH010032005.1:0-12404 GCA_025403525.1 Umimayanthus kanabou | reverse complement strand
CACTTGGATGCAATAACGACAATAAATAGGGATATGTTTTATTGTATTTTAGCATCAAAACTTCCGAGTCAAAAAACAAACAAAAAAAAAACCTCCCTCCCAACCATAAAATTTCTGAAAAAAGGACGCTAACCAATTTTTTTTTTTACTTGGCCTTAGGCTAAGTAAAAAAAAAAGGTATCACAGTTAGCATTCTTTTTTCCACAAAATCTTATTTTGATAGAACTTTGGAAGTGTTGTTTTTTGGTGTTTAAATTTGTTTTGAGAACGTACAATTTAACAACTGAATACATCTAAATCAATCCTTAACAAGTTGATTTCAATTCTCCCATGAAATGGAGCAAACCACACCAGCCATCAGTGGCACAGATCACACTAAAATACCATTTGATTTCAAGCTCAACTGAAATGAAACTTCAATGAATCTGGAAAGATGGTCATGACACTGAGAGATTTGCTTGTAATTGTGTCAATATTCCCTGGTTGTCATGTAAATAAATAAATAAATAAATTTCTAATGACAGCACATGGTAAGGGGCTTTTCAGTGCCATGTCACACACAAGAAATCATAAGGGTTAAAAACCCAAACTATAGCAGGAAGGCTGGCCAGAAGGCTATCTACACCAGCATGGCTGGCATACAGAGGACTTGAACTCGTTCTCCAGGTTATGAGTCAGGTCTTTAAACCACCCGGCCACACTGCCTTCCTTAAACTGTTCATTTTGCCTTTGACATATATGGACATGTACAAACATGCAGTGTATTGTACTGGCACTTGTGCCCCAGTGTTCTATGATTCTGTTGGAACACCTGATTTGTAGCACCACCCCCCAGTCACCCTTGCTCGCTCCCCTCTCCCCTCTAAAATTCGGTACTCACCGTAAATCATCAAAGATGATACATATTTCAGGTGTGAGTCCCCTCATTCTCATTGCTTTGTCCAGTGCATCCCGAATTCTCACTCCTGGTTTGCACTTTATCTGAACAATTTGAGATGGAGAAATAATGGCCATCAGTTTTAAATATATCAATGCAAAGTTCTGAGTGATGTTTTTGATGGGTGTACTATACGTACAGTACATTTAATAAAACTAACTGGGAACTCCCTCGTTTTATTGCAGACATCCAGTATAGTTGAATGCCATAGTAGCAGTCAGCAGGTAACAATTCATTCAGTGAAATGGACACAGTTATGGTATATAATGCATGCCTAATGCAAGACAAAGGTCTTCATTAAAAATACAGAATGATCTTTAAACTTGAGTTTGGTTACTTGCAGTACAGTATATGCATAAATAATTTGAAATTTTTCCTCGAACTAGAAAGGAATTGCTTTTGAGAATTCCCACTGAGAGGTATATACAGGGTTCCTGCAGCCAACAAGTCACAAAATCCAAGACCTTTATAAGATTTTTTAAGACCCAAATTGGGAAATTTAAGACCTAATTTTTCTTCAATCTTTTATTCGAAAGTTACAATACGGACCAACTTATGCAACTTATAAATTCTGTTCTATTGTGCAACAATAGTTTTGGCATAGAACAGGTAAAGTAGTGAGCCCCTTCTATATGCAACGTGCAGTGTGGGTCGACTGCTGAGCAAAAACTCTTAACTTTTTTGGACAATCATTAAGCCTTAACCATGAGAAATGATTTTGGCAAATTCAAGACATCTTCAAGGCCTTCTTAAAATTAAAAAATAAAAAAAAGATTTTTTAAAACTCTGTGGGAACCCTATATATAGTGGAAGTGGTGAACTTCTACCTTCCCATCCAAGCTGTTGTTAATGTGAGTGACCAAACTCAAGATTATATATTATTCTATCTTTTGTTTGCAATATTGTTCAGAAATTTCTATTTATATTGAAAAATTCATATCACCAGCATGGAAGATACCACTGCTGTCTCCATTTGGCCAAATTTACTTTCAACGGAATATCTTACATGTTTGGTGGATTTGTTTAGATCTTTACACATTGTTGAATAGCAACCAATATTGCAGAATATAAATATTCCAAAAATAATAAGATAATATATTATCATCCACTACTCACATGGAATAAGAACACAAATTTGTGTGTAGTGCCAACTGTTAAACAGTTATATGTATTTAAAAGTTGCTTTCTTATGTCTGTTCTTGGTTATTTTGTTTATAACATACAAATATGGACAACAAATATTGGCAATAAACCATAGATCTGAGAGCTGACATATCTCTCCAAACACGAGTGGTACAATTGTATCTTCAATATCTTCCATACCCTCAAAGAGACAAAATTAGCATCCAAACTTTCAAAGAATTTAATGCAAACAATTCTAACAGAATAAACAGTTACGTTTTGAATTGAGAACCAAACTCTTTATCATATGGAAATTTATGAGATGTCTTAATTAAAGCTTGTGAGCACTTCTATTAAGTTCCAATTAGAGTTGGAAAATTATAACCGAAGATTAGCTAGTTAACTAGTCAAAAGTTAATGGCTGGAGAAAGCAACCAAGTAAAAAATTGAGAGTGATCAATACTTATTTTGATAAGCATGCTGTTACAGCTGATCCTCAAAATGAACCTCATCAGTGCAAATGGTAAATAGTATGCAGCTTTCAGGAATTAAAATTGCATGATAATGGAAGAAAATTTGCATAAGAAGATGAAGGCTGGGGTGCAATATCATTTGCAAAAATAACATTCAGAAACCTCTACTAGATAGTAGATACTGCTTCTCACTGCCACCTTAAAATGTTATGAGATAACATTGTGTCACAGCTTACACATTTTTATCTACCATATACTAACAGTAAACTCCTTTCAAAGTATAAAGTTGATGTTTTAAAGTTTTACGTCAAAATTGTGAAGCTGAGAAACAAAGACAAGTTGAGTTACAACAAGAAAAGAAAGACAACAATTACGAGCTGAAAAAGAATTTTTAAAGTAGCAATCAACTCAAAAACGAACATTTGAAATTTGAACCATTGTCAATTTCACCAAAACATGATCAATTTCATAAGTAAACGAATCAAGCAGCAGCATACGACCGTTTTTGAGCGTTACCGGAACATTTTAGTGGTACACAAAATTATTTAACTGCATTTTCTTCGAATCATAAACCTCTCTTTGTTTCTCTCCAATAAATTCCATTTCTTAGACTTTATTAATGCGTTTGTCACTGTCTAAGTAAAAATTCATTTCTAACAGAATGACTCGCGACCGTGACTGTATTAGTATTACTTCTACCACTTACTCTTCTTAAATAATTTTAACCAAATTCAAGATATTGCTAACTATTTCACTTCACTTCACTATTTATTCTCACCATCGTCCTCTGTTGGTTGGGAAGAAAAGCTCTGACATGTGCTTTGAGTGGTGGGGTCGTTGGGTACTCGTTGATGAACGAGTTTCGTGAACTGAGCGAGGGTGAAGTCGCTCCGGAGGATGAACTCGGTGTGGTGCAGGTTGTGCTGGCTTCCCGACTTGCATCCGCGGATGAATTTATGCATCCGTTTGTCTGGATCTGCAGAAGTTGTTGCTGAAGTCCGTTGAGTTTGCTTTGCAGCTCGTTTGATTCCTAAAAATAAGGCGGATCGCAGAGGCAACTTTCCAATCAAACCAAAAATTTACATTAAATTGAGACAAAACTTGTTCCAAAGTATAAAAAAAAGCATGTTTACATAATGATAATATCTTCAGCAGTGGAACATGCAGTGATATCAACTCAGGGTTTGTGAATATAACGTAACAATAACTAAAATCCTTTTTATAAAAAAGTCACAAGAATGCGACTGAATGCCAGGATACAAAAATGTACAACAGGAAATAAAATAACTCTCTGTAAAAAAACATCAAATGAGCACAGCCGCTGGGTTCGAAGGCCATTTTGCATTAATTATCGCATGATCTTTCTGCAAGCTTTTAAAATGCAACGAAAAAAGTAAAAACAAAAAGTGAAAAAATACAAATATGGACAATCAATTATCATGATAGACAAAATTCAGCCTTGCTTTGAAATTATTTTAAAAATATTCGATTTGCGACGAGATACCATTTGAAAACTAGCACAAAACTCATCAAAATACGTGATTTGCATATAAACAGTTCATACATTTACTGCCCGGAGATTTTTGCTGCTATGGATCCAGGTCTGTACTTATATTCTCCAAAAACCAGAGACTTCAGGCTCTTAATAAAGTTGGTGTGAAAGTCTCCACAGTCTGAGGCTCGTTTTGTCACGACTGGAAAGGTCGTAACGCCAAAGCTAGCGAAACTGCATGCATATGCAGCTAGACGTATTTGTACTTTCCTGTGCGCGGTTGTATTCGCTGGTGTCAATTTCTGCAATTGCTTGCACTTTATGCTATAAACGACAAGATTTTAGAGCTCTCGCTAAAGGGCAAACCGCGGACTGCAGACGTGACCAACTGTGTCGGGAACACAGCTGGTATATGCCAATAATATGGACAAGAGGCTTGTGGCAGTTTCACAGTCAACACGCAATTCTCGAAAACGGATCAGTGACATGTTCCTGTTAAAAATGACTTCCCACGCTCGATGTGCACACATTGAACTGAAGATGCAAACTAGGAAATTTCGCCATGATAAAAGAGTTTCTTTACTGGTAGAGTTCAAAGAAAAAAGCCTATAATTGCAATAAACAAGCTAGAATGAAATGCAAACACCCAAGCGAAAGGAATCTGTTAAAAGGTCAAAGTAAACTTCCTCAAGCGATCGAGTAGTGTTGTTAATGTTCGTATAAGATTATCCCGAAGTTATTTGACTGTGAGTCTTACGACAAGCAATCACAAGCACGGCACTGGATCTTAAAGTCACTGAGAAAATCTGTGAGGCGAAAGATCGCTTCTTCGACCTCCCAGATTGCCAACCTGTAAACACACAGCACTTCACAACGCAATCACCATAAACATTTTTTAGTGCAAAACAAGTGTGAACCCACCTCCATGTACATCGATGGCGGATGTCGGCAGTGTTCGAACTGCCGGTTTAACTCGTCTAAGTTCTTCTTCGTCAGCTTGATGACTTGTTGGACGTCACGGACCTGCACCAAAGAAGAATTCGACATCAGAAAACAGTCACAATCGACCTTGGCCCGTTTATTTCTGCCACCAAAACAAAACAACATTCGACGTAATGTCGAGCTCTTGCACGAAAGCACATATCACGCAGAATCCTGAAATCCGTAGATCGTACAGCTCCAATTTTTAAAGAGTGAGTTAAACGAGATCAAGAATATCCACCTGGTCCTCGTGAACACTGGAAAGTTGTTCATCTTGTTCATAAGCTCCGAACGAGCAAGGCCCTTCTCGATGGGAATTAGCGACGGCCATGATTTTTTCTTTCATGGAAAATTTTATGTCACGTGATTAGCGATATAGTGTTTGATTTCAGGCTGGTGCCGCGAAGCGTCATGGGAGATCAAGCGATCACATCATTAAATTCAGGCACGTACGTGCGGTCAATCGACAAAAAAAGTGAAACTTGTTTTGTTTTATTTAATTTAATAGTGATTAAGAATGTATGTGCATGTGAGGAATAACCAGTGAAGAGGAATGCGTGTTGTGTTTTAAAATTGTTAGCCAGCGAACAGGTTCTCACGGCGGCAAATGAGCCTGTCTGCAGGCTTGGCAATTGTTGGATGTTCGCGATCAGTTTTCAGCAATTATAGAAAATAAAGACTTTTAGCTCACTTTTCAAAGTTATCAACCTTGTGTGTTACTAAAACTACTGTAGATCTGCGCAGTCTTGTGATAATACTAATTATTACCTTCGGATTTAGTAACCGTTAGCTACTTTTGTGAAGCCAGTAATAATAATAATAATAATAATAATAATAATAATAATAATAATAATAATAATAATAATATACTTTATTAACGTCTCAAAACATCTAGCTTGGTACATGTGCCTTGCTAATCGAGGAGACAATCTTCGTTGGGGACTCGTCACGTTTTAAATATATATAGGACCCAACATTTTACCAGTGTATGTTTTGTTATCCAAACCACATTAGTGACTGGGACCTCCTAAATACTTTTTTTATTATTTATTATTATTATTATCATTATTATTACTATTATTATTATTATTATTATTATTAATACGATTACGATTAGTTATTATCATTATTATTATTATTATTATTAATAATAATAATAACAATAAAAAGAATACCGTATCACTGTTGTTGTTATTATTAGTTTCATTATTAGCATTATCATTTTATTAAGCTACAAGACTCACTAAAATTGTCAGGAAAAATTAATTTGATACATTTATTTTACAAGACTAAAGGACAGTTTCGTCAGGCTGGTTACACCGTTTCAATACAGTTTTTTTTCGTATCTGAGCGTTTCCAGTTATCGTTTCTGTATGTTAATATCGAGGCATGGAGTCGCCTTGTACTCTGAGAACGAAAGATCCCATTGGTTAAAAAGACAATACAAGTAACGCCAATTAACCTTGACCTTTAAAAAACTGAACATCCGTAAACAACTTACAATAGCGCATTGTTAAAAGTGTCATTAATTGTTACTTTTATTGTTCGAAAACCAATGGAATCTTTCGTTCACAGATTAGAGCTTTACTGAAATCGTGAGGACAAAAATTCAGTTTTGTGACAGACTGCTTTATGACAACACAAGAGCCATTTCATGTCGCCAGCAATATGAGTGCTAAAGCAGGTATGCAGTATGCCGGTATGCATGTATATGTTCATAACAAAAAAGCGATTGCAGGTGTTAAAGCACCTCCTACCTTTTATTGTTTATAGTCAACTCTTAGCAATCAAATATTTGGCAGAGTGTCATGGGGGTGTAAAAGTTCTAAAAACCAATTACCTTCAGTCAGTATATCAGATCACGGTTTCAGTCAAGAAAGTCCCCAAGAGGTTTTGGGGAGAGCTAGGCATGTGTTGTTTTACCTCACTGTCAGATCTGGGCCGAGAGCGGTTTGTTCTTGTTTTTACCCCGAATGGACTACATGTCACTAAACTACTTGACAAATGTCAAAGTAATACCGTGGAAGTGGGAATATTCACAAGCCGCGCCGTTCCGATAAATCATCATAAGTCAAAGCAAGGGTTTTAAGATGTGCAACATTATTTCCATATTTTAGGCTCATCTATGAGTATATTTCCACTCCGTTATCGGTGAGCAACATACATGGGGCGCTTTCCTTCGACAGAATTTTCGGAAATTCTGGTTGGAAATCAAGTGGAACGCGTCAATTTCCGGGAAACATTTCCGAAAACTTGGGACAACCTTTTGAGCGTGTCCCGAAAGTGGAAATACCGAAAATTCCGCTCTTGGTCCAAGTCCCCGACCGGGCTAAATCAGTTCCAGCCATTAAATGGCATTCGTTTCCACAAATGGCATTCGGAGATGAAAAAATAGACCAGTTCCATTCGGTCAGTGGACATACCGAACACTCAAACCGGTATTTTCGGTTGAGTGGAAAGCGCCCATGTCCCGGGGGGGTACTCGACTTAAGTTTGGGTAGCGGGGGTGCCGCCCGGACCTTGAAACCCTGACCCTGTTTATGATAAAAAGTTCGTGAAAATCATGGAAAATTGATACCCTGTTTATGATTTTCAGGTTAAATTTCACTCATTTTTTCGTCAAAATGCGTGATTTTTAGACCCTGTTTATAAAAAATCTTCGAAAATCTTTGAATTTGAGACCCTATTTATGAGCGGACGGTCGAAAAACCATACCCTGAAGGGCGGCACGTCCCCGTATAGCTTATGTATGGGAGTAACTCCCCCCCGGTCCATGTTTCCCAGTCTGTATGCAAGTCCACTTTTTAACTCTTTCTTCACTTTGTAAATCAAACAACATGTAGTACGTGCCATTTTGCAAGTGGAGTGGGTAGCAAAGTGAGCACTACCTATGCACGTGTAGTAGACTCTAGTAGCGAAGGTTGTCAGGTGAAATGTCGATGAAGATGATGGTGATACCGATAATGATGATAATTTTGAGGGTACTTCAAATAACCCGACGAGCGGTGTATTTGACCCCTTACTCTACTGTAAAGACCTGTTAAAAGCCTTTTAGAAAGTGTTTTATGGATAGATTGAGTTGCAAAAGTAGGTCACTTCTAGTACCGCCTACTTTCTGAGTTGCATCTCTTTCGTCAAAGCATAGTGACAACCCAAATGATAAAGATGGTGAGTAGATGATGGTTGTGATGATGATGTTAAAATAAGAATAAATAAGTGTTCTTTCGAGAGCCCATATCGCATTCTGTCCGTATAATTGAGTAGTTTTCAGCGAGGCTCCGCATAAATACATAAACTGATTGTGGATCAGTAAAAATTGCGAAAGGCGATTGAACGGTAGGGACCACAACCATCTGTTGGTTATATTTACGGTCGATCAATCGAGACATGCTTCTAAAATATAAAAACTTTTATATCTTCCGCACAATACTGACTTTTTTGAAAGATTGACCGGTTATTTAAGACCTGGCGAAGTGCCATGCATGTGAACAGAAATGAGGTCCAGTTGCTATGGTTGCCTAGTTACATTCGTAATTTCCCCCCTAGTTTTTTCCTCTTTTCTTTCCATATCTCGAAACTGCCAGTCACGCAAAACCACGTGTGTACGTATGTAATTCAACATCAAGTAAATCATAAACTCTCAAAACATTTTAATGGTTCTTGAATATCGACCATTGTTGTCAGTAAGTGCTAACGCAGCCAATAAGTGTGTGGTAGTGTGAATTCCTAGAATTTGGAAATAGTTTGAACAAAACGAAGCTATTTTTCATTTTTGTGTTTCAGTTGAGCATAAGTGAGGAAGGTTTGTTTCTCCAGTTAGCAGGCCCAAGAGGCAAGAGGGCTTTTCGTTTTCTCATTTCAGAACATGTTCAGAAGATGTTCCAAAATCTCACGCCAAAAGCTACGGCGACTCTCGAATTCTATACCAAATGAATTAAGAGAGTTACACTCGCTAATTATCTTCCAATCCTCACTCAAGACCTTCCTATTCAAACGGTATCTAAATCAGTTGAACTACCTAAATAGTCATTTTCCATTTTTATTTTTATGTATTTTAGTAGTTCTTATATTTATAGTTAGGGTTATATTGTAAATTAGCTTTTTAAACTATTTTTTAGTATTTATATTTATATTTATAGTTAGGATTATATTGTGGAATCCTCCTATTTATTGTTAACAAGGCATTTACATCCGAAGGTCATGAGACTGGCAGCTGATCTGACCGTCCCAAGAGTTACTCTAATGACGTCTAAAATCAAAAAACGAATATTAATATTCTAAACGTTTCGATCATTCAGTTGATCTCTAGAGATGAAGATGATCTCATAATCGAAAAAGTTCTAAATCGATAAAAGCTCTAAATCGATAACGCTGAAGGGTGATCTTAAAGATAGCAAACAGACTTTCAATATTCGTTATAGAATTTTGTAATGACCTACATTTTGGCGGTTACATTCAAATGCTTGAGATTCATGTCATTGTTTGTGCAACACTTGAATATAGAACCTTTCAAAGTATGGTGTCAACATCAACATCGATCGAGTACGTTGCCCTTGGCCTTGGAACATTTCGTCTTGTCAAAGTTCAATATAGCGCCTTTATAGGCTCTAAAGTGGACCTTTCACACGGCGATTTTCCTGTGATTTGCTGCGATTCTTCACATACAATTTCGCGATCATCCACAACCGCGTGTAAAAGTGTAGAAACTCGTGCAACATATGGCCACACCTTACGATTTCACGCATTTTCTAAATAGAAGTTTTGTCCACGCGGTCCATTAAAAAAATGCGATCCTCACCTTATGGTTTCACGCAATTTCTAAATAGAAGTTTTGTCCACGCGGTCCATTAAAAAAATGGCGATCGTGCCAGACGACTTTAGCTTTGGCAGCGCGCTCTTCCTTTCATTCACCGCCAACCGTATGGTAAGCTGTAGGCCTTGGCTAACGAGAGGGTATGAGCTATGGATTTATAGGAAACGTCGCAAGTCAACTTTTCAAGATTTTGTATTTGAATGCTTTCAATGTGCATAAAAACTCGCGTAGTCGCTCGGACCACATAAGCCCCCAACGCCATAAGGGACCTCTAGCAATCAATAGAACGATCAATCGACGGCGACGAGGAAGGCACAAAACAACAGGTTTCTACAACATTTGCACGTGGGAATACACCAGGTTAACCACCTGGCCGTCGTCGGTGAGCACAAGGGCGGATCCAAGGGGGGTGGAACGGGTGACTAGTTACCCCCTATTTTAACTAACACATAAGAAAAATATAAGCAAGCTCCCAGCTTACATATTTTGGTGATCAGACAATGAATAGTCACCTCCCCCCCTTTACAAAAGTCACCCCCCTTTGAAAAATCCTGGATCCGTCCCTGGAGCAAGAAATGCATTGCAAAAAGCAAAACTGTGTTTTGTACAGAACGTGAACATCGCAAACAAATTGCTGTGTTGTTAGATCGGCTTTAAAACTATTGGCTGCAGTTCGTGCCATTCGCACTCTTTATTGCAATTAAATTATAAAAACTCCTGGATGATACACTAACAAAAGAGAACACAAAGTATACAATTCAGCAGCCGTCTTCTAAACCGTTGCCGTCTCGCCTGCTAATTAAAGGCCACCAATTTATTTAGCACGGGTAATACCTCTGGTATATAAACGGCGCATTTTACTATCAAAGTTTACAATTGTCTACGATTTGATACGATTTGGAGTCACACGGTACAATTTCCAGCGATAACGAACGATCTATGTTCCATATATGTGCAATATAGTTCGAAAAGTTTTGACACATGAAAAACTTAGCGATACGGCATACTCACGGCAATGAATTGGGTGTGTTCACACGGTACAATATCATGAGATATTGTGTGGTATCCTAGAAAGTTGCGCAATATTGTTGTTTATAACTCGTTACTCTCTAAATTTAACTGAACTGCATGAGTTATTTTTGTTGCTGGAATACCTGTAGCTGATTGTAGTGATAAAAATTTCCACCATCTTCATGAACTGGTTCTGTCATGTTGTTGACTGAAAAAAACATCATAAACACAGTATGTGTTTTTCAAAACACTAGTGCTAGCTAGGTGCTCTGCGCAACCTAACTAAACATTACAATAGACAAGAGTATTTGTTTTTCCTGTTAACTATTTCAGATATCGTAACTTTTCAACAGATGCGAAGTTCTGTTTTTAAAACACATGCACTATTTAATTTTTGTTTTATAAAAATCTTGTTTATAAGAACGTGGAGTCCGAGATTTGCTCAAAAAATTAAGAAAATGTATCAGCTGAATTAAGAATATCCTCAGGCTCAGCCACATTTTACATGTTCTTATAGAAAAAAAGTGTACTTGAGACTTCGAACTCTGCAACACATAACTTTTTTTTTCAGTTTACAGCACTTATAACAATGGGCTAACCTAAAATGTTGACCAATTGCAGCTCTGGTCGAGAGTAGAACAATAAATCAATCAAAGACTATTTTAAATTTATATTAAGGTAACACTGAACATTTGAAAACCTGGTTGAACTCATGACCCTCAATCTAAAATTAAAACTTATTTACAAGAGTAAATATAAGGATCTTTAAAAAGAGACTCTTTATATGTTTATTGATTCCCCAACCGAAACTCCCTATTACAATTTTACAAATTCCACAATCTTATATATATTGAGCGAGTAGTGGAACTATATACTATTAGTGCCAGCTATTTCTGGACCAGTACAGGGATGGAGATTCCCGTTCAAACGGCTCTACATAAATTTGAGTAAAGCTAGGACAAAAACCAGAAGTTTATACTGATTTAGTCGAAAATACGTTCTGCGTGATGGATACGATCTTATGATGGTATTATGATTTGTATTAGAGGACGGAATCAAAGTATAACGATACAC
Source organism: Umimayanthus kanabou (assembly GCA_025403525.1). NCBI lineage: Eukaryota > Metazoa > Cnidaria > Anthozoa > Zoantharia > Parazoanthidae > Umimayanthus > Umimayanthus kanabou. Next base: position 501 of record JAOBYH010032005.1, on the reverse strand, counting down.
GTGGAAGCTCTTTACTTTGCAATTCTGCTGCAGGAAAAACGAAAGGGCTCCATCGTATAACAATGACATATATTCCAAACTCCGTTGAAACGCTGTTGCACGAATTTTAATAGTTTTTTTTTAATAGATTGGTTTTTTTTCTAAGCATCGATATCAAGGTCCATCAAAAATGGTTGGTTGAAGAAGAACCTAACCAACAAACAGGCATTTTAGAAACGATTTTGTTACACAATAGGATAAGAATTAACACTCATCGCGCAGGAAGTTTCTGTAAATGCAGAAACAAATCGCTCCTTATAACGTAGCTATTAGAATTATTTTATTTAGTACCTTTCAAGTTAAACTTGTAAATTGAAAATTCTCTGCGTTTGCGAAGCATTAGAAGAGAATTAATTTCTGTTCGTTTTTGTCTTTAGCGCTTTTGTAGAGTCTCATGAGAATTTTTATCAGTACATGCTATCCAAAGAATTTTGGTTATATCTATGTTAATGAGCAAGTATA
>JAOBYH010031894.1:0-12407 GCA_025403525.1 Umimayanthus kanabou | reverse complement strand
TTATTGGGTTCAACTTGTTTCATCTTTATTTCTGGCACGCCGTGACGCATGCGCATCAGCCCTCTACACTACCAAAACTAAAAAAAAAGAAAAAAGAACCGGAGTCGAAACCTCAACTCGGCTCCCACCGGGCCGAGTAAAGAGAGTTTATATGACTAAGCGAAATTACCCCACGCAGGAGGGGTACCCATTCTACCCGGGGTCCCCCACCTCCATTTGAACATACCCATAGTTGTGACTTCAATAACCTAAATGATTAACGATGCCGTCATTAAATGGGGGTCACGCAAATATTTTCATCTATTTATTTTCAAGATTCTGTAACAGGATGTAAACGAACACTATAGAAATCAACACCACAGGAATTGTTGTTTCTTGCAACGAACATCGAACAGTATCATTTCCAGCTGCAACCGTGATACACGAAGACTTACAACCCCACAACACATGTTCTATCTTTCATGCGACGTGAGATCAATCAGGCAATTTTTAAACCGTGCAATGTACGTTTCATTAGAGTGAAGGTGATTGCCCAGTTTAAGTTTCCCTTCCTTAAGTGTCAAATTTCTTGTTTTAACTTTGTAATATTATCCCAAATTGAAGTCTACATTCCTTTGTTTTGCTGTGCCAGGACTTTCAATATCATTCTTCTGCATTCTACTCCTGGCGCAGCACAGAGTGTTCTCAGCGATTGTCTGATCTGTAAACAATTAAGAACACAGGGAACGTCAAGATATTTTAAATCATAGGATCAACAAAATTAAGACATTTTACTTTTATATGTCTGACTCTTTATCCACTTTATAAACAAAACAGGACACCCAGGCGCTTCCCCTGGGCTCAAATTGTATAAAAAGAAATTTTTGTCGGCCGTTTTATTAAAACGGCTGATGTTTTTGCATAGGATTTACTTAAGACCGCCGATTTACACAGTAAAACTGTTGCCTACAACTCTTGCATACAACCAGCTTACGCCACTCTTAAGGCCGATTTACACGGTAGTGTTGTCTACAACTCTCGCATACAACCAGCTTACGCCACTCTTAAGGCCGATTTACACGGTAGTGTTGCTTACAACTCTTGTATACAACCAGCTTACGCCACTCTTAAGACTCTTAAGGCCGATTTACACGGTACTGTTGCCTACAACTCTTGCATACAACCAGCTTACGCCACTCTTAAGGCCGATTTACACGGTACTGTTGCCTACAACTCTTGCATACAACCAGCTTACGCCACTCTTGGGGCCGATTTACACGGTACTGTTGCCTACAACTCTTGCATACAACCAGCTTACGCCGCTCTTAAGGCCGATTTACACGGCACAACTGTTGCTTAAAATTCTTGCATGCAACCAGCTTACGCCACCCTTAGGACATAAATTGCATCATGTGAATGAAGTCTAGTACTTTTTCTATTGCGTCTAACTCAAGAGAAATTGTAGTGTTTTGAATTATGTTTTAAACCGCACGACAATCTTGGTAAACTGATCATCCGCAAGGGTCGAACAGGCGCTGACGCTATTATCAACAAACCCGACGAAGACGGGAAAAATAACACGAGGTTTAACTGGCAGTAAAAAATGGTCGTTTATTCTCAGTTTTCAAAGTTGCGGGAATTTGTTTAACGAACCTGACGAAGATACAGAAATGAAAAGAGTTTTAACCGAAGGTAAAACGGCTGTTTGCCCTTGTTCCAGGTTGTCTAACCAACAACGGAATTAAATAGCATGAATGACTGCCAAAATATGACTGCTGAAAAATATTGCTTTGCAACTAGCTCCTAAAAATTTAGATACATACATAATTATAGTTCAGTCATCACAGAACTTTCAAACGTGACAGAGCGTTTTGTAGACAAATAAAAACAATCAAATGGTGCACGCTATACCAACTTGTTGACGTGGTGGGGGTTCGATTCAAGTTGTTACTATACCTTCAATAATCTTTTCCCTTTCCAGTGAACAGTGGTGGCTGGACTAAATGCAACTGTGGGTTGTATACAGAGATTGCTTGAGATTATCAACAGGAACAGGACGACTCCTAGCGAGTTATTCATCATCTTCTCATTCGCCAAATCTAAACCTTGCAGGACCTGCTGTTTGTTGTGGTCTTATATACAGTTACCAGTCCAGGCGCAAGTCGATCCCTTTTAGCTAGCTAAAGTTGTATGAAGCCCACACAGGCTCATTGTCTATTGTTCTTCAAAGATGCAGCTGCGCAAAATTTAACTGACAGCATAAGAACAATGCGACTTTTATAAAAGATTATAACAAAACTATAAAATAGTGTGCTTTCGTGCAACTGGGTCGCATTCTACAACATCTTGCAATTAACTTAGTCAGTTTACATCGGGTTAAACAGAATTCCCCTATTTCACGCTGTTGTTGGCTGGAAGTATAGTTGTAATATTCAACTATGAACACAGATGAAAGAAAGCAATAAATGAAAAAGAGAAAGGAGTCATTGCGTTTCCGGATAAGCTATTGAATAAGCAGATTGAAACCCACCCACAGGGATGAAATTGATTGATTTCTTCAATTAGTTTTGTAGAATTGTTTCATTTGGTTTTTCGGCAGGCGGGACAAGGTGTGCGTGATTGCTACACTAGATCACGACCTAGAATTGAGAAAATAGAACATGTTCGTAAATCTATAACAATTGCTATGTTTCTACAAACTAGTAAAAAGGAATTTATATGCATAAGCCATAAGAGCAGTTTCGCACAGTTTGGAATATCTTTTGTGTTGAGAATAGAAATTTATTTTAATTTAACTCTTAATTTGATCCCTTTTTTTCTTTTGAAGTTCAAAAGATAACTAAGGTTAATTGGTTGTTAAGATTAAAATATCCTCGCTTTTATTGCTTAAAATTAACAAAACTTATATGCATGGCGGAAACTTAGATAATTTCCTTCAGTTTCCTTCGTTCTTTATTTGTTTTCAAATGCAATTTTCCTTGCCTGCTCTTCAGAAGAGCAGCACTTTCATTTTCATTAGCAATGTTTGTTGTTTTCCTTTTAGTGTCATCAAAAATATGTACAGCATACAAAAAACGGTAAAACTGAATGTTTTCGAACTTATCGCAGTCCCTCTGTCACGATACTCTCACATTATATATTTAGCTTTGTCAACATAACTTTTAATATTGGCGCCTTTCCGAAACTCTTCCCAACTGAACTTTCTGCAAGCTGTAATGTCGCTTTAAATGCTCACAGAAACTTTCACAAGGTCTCAGTTTTGATCAGACAAGGTTGTGCTTTTAACCAAAGCAAGGACATAATGATTTTTGCTTCTTTTATATCAGATTAATTGTTTTGAACTTCTTCAAGTCATCACAGAGTTCTTACACTAATATTCGATCTTATGGTTAACATTGACTTCTCATTCAGTTTCATATTTTAAATTGGTGATGCTTCCAGCCTTTATAACTTTTAGATTTACTAACTTGCGTTTGTTTCACGTTTCCCTGTATAAAGGTTTAACTGTGTCATACCCCGTTAAACATGATAGTTGGGAAGCAAATACGAAACTTTGTGATGCTTTTAGTCTAATAGGATAATCTTGAAAGTTTTTTCACATTAGAAGTTATTAAGCAAACTGCTATTGTTCAAAGAAAGCGAACGACGTCACACATTCAAAATAAGAGTGCTTTTCAGTATCTTTTTGCGACTCGAATTACCACTAGTACTTTGATCGAGCAAACAAGATTTTTGCGTATCGACTATCGTAAAGGATGTGAATGTTAATCCGTCCTCACTTGTAAATGTTGCCAAGGGAGAGGTTGAAAGCTTTAAGATTCTTAATTTCTGTTAATTCAACGACTCACTTTGTACCTTTAAATGGATGTTACTAAGATGTTGAGAAGCCCAACTATATAAGTATATTTGTTTTCTGGTGAATGTTAAAACTCGTGTTTCATTCTTACCCAGATGAAAGTACTAACTCAGTATTTGTCATATTTGTTCTACGGTTTACTTAAGTTTTCACTCTCATCCCATTTATCGGTAGCTAAACAATACAGCTCAGTTTTTTTATTCATTCAGATATTAAATTGAATCTTGTTCAGTTTAAAAGGAAAGTAAAAGTTTAGACAAGGGTTTTAGAATCAGTTTTTATTTCTGTTGAAAAAGACAGAGGAAGAAAACTAACAACGTACATGTTGCAATTGGCTCGGAAAATTAGAAAATTCAATCCAATTTTTTTGACTGCATTAGCAACCAGACAATTTGTTAGCAAAATCTTTTTGCGAGTTAATGGCACTTTTAATTATTAGCTGAACAAGCCGGCGTGTCGCGGAAGGAATTTCAATTTCAGTTATTAGAGAAGGATACCAAAGTTCCTGGCACATTAGCACATTGTGCATCCGACTGTGTTAGTTTTCAAAATCAACAACTAAGTGTGCCGTATGTAAACTGAGCTTGACTTTCTTGCTAGTTTCAAGTTTGTTAAATAGAATTCTAATGGCTGTGAGCTAGCTAATGTAAACACGAATTTCTAATAACAAGTTGTCTTTGCAGTATAGGTGCTACGCATAATTTTCAATTGAAGTAGTTTTCAGTTAACAGACTGAAGTATCTTGCTATAAGGACTTTCTTACTGATCTCCCAAGCTTTTACAGAAAGTTTTTGTTGGTAAGTGTAGTTCCAATAAATGCGAATGTATTTCCATGAAGGACATGAGTTCAAACGGGTTTTTTTTAAATTTTTCAAACAGAAATTTTACAACAAAAAATTTGAGTTGTAAACATCAATCAAATTACAACTCCAATTTTTTTGGCAAAAATCCGAGTTGTGAAAATCTTCAAAATTACAACTCAGGTTTTTGCTGCAAGAATAGAGTTGTAAGATTTGCTTAATTTACAACTCGCATTTTTAATGTTGCAAAAATATTTCAGTTTACAACTCGGATTTTTAATTATTTCATCATGAAGAGCCGTCACGTGTTGTCCACATCGCCAATATAAATATTGTGGACAGGGATAGTAACTGGTTTTCAGGAGGGGTCCGTAATGCCATATATATTCCGGGGGCGCATCGCCCAACCCTTAAGATGAGGGTTGTTTCAAGCTTCAACATATCTAGGACAGCATACTTAGGGAACATATCACGTGCCTTGATCCCTGATTACAAAGTGAACAAAACTCTAGCCGGTTGAGTCGAAAGCTTTACCGGAAAGTTCATCGTACACAGAGTTTAACATAAATATATTTTTTTCCTTTTTCATCATACGTCCTGTGCAGCTACCCTTTCTAGTAATAAGTGTTTTTCTGTACCAATGAAGATTTTTCGCTGACTGTTTTTCGTTTCACGAGGCCATAACCACTAACTGAAACATTTTTCTATACATGCATGTAAAAACGCATATATTATTTTTGCAAAGAAATGGTTAAATAATGTTGTTGTTTCAAAACATTTACCAGTTTTCAGATTTCTTTAAACACAGTATTTTTAAAATCAGTTTGTTAAAATGATAGTAAACTAGTCCCCTTGCGGCACTCCTGATATTTTTGCGCCGTAAGAGCTCATGATGAAAAACAGCAGTGGAGTTGGAACTGCACAGTTCGGGCAATGCATGCTGGGACCACAATATAAACTTATCAAAAGTATTCTCGTTCCCAGAGCTTTCAGACACCGCGCTGCTTTGATCATTGCTTGCGTTGTGATTGACAGCGGCTTCTAGTTGCCTGCTCTGGGAAACCCGAGAAATAAGAGGCTCACAGTGATTGGCTGATATGTGAAGAGTAGCAAACCGCTAACTGGGGTGGTGGATTTTGGCCGTTCTTAGACCAGAAGAGGGTTTATTGGCCTGGAATAGGGTTAATATTTTCTAGCAGGATCTCAGCAGTTTGCTAAAAACAGTATTTTTTAACTCATGATACAAAATTCGCACCCTTAAAGCACCAAAAGGTTGCTCAAGACAGCGTCTGTTAATGGGTGCGCAGCACCTCTTGGGTTTTGTTTTCGAAATGACTTCAGAACGCACATGGACTCATATCGCCGGCATTTTGTTCTAGTCTGGAACGACATGTCGAAAAAACGCCAACCAAGCTCACAAAGTGAACTTGCAATTACAAAAAGCAAGAAAAATATACACAATACGAGGGTTTTAACACATCAGGTTTGCTTATCTTGCTTTTCTTTGTCCACAATGAAAGGTCAGTGGCGTAATTTTTGGTTGAAAAAAGTTACACTCTTCATACTTTTGCTGCACAAATTGGATTTCGAGACGCTATCTTTGAAATTTGGCCAGCGTTTGTCTCGTACAATGTCGCACGCATACACAGTCGTCTCTCCGACATGTCCTCTGGAACAGGGTATGTTTTTCTCACATTCCGAACCTCCAGAGCTCTTCTATTCTGCGCATGTCTGTCAGAATGGATTTTCTCACTTGTAGTCCAGAACAGGGAAACTTTTCGCAGCTTTCATGGCTGCGTGGCAACCTTGATCCCTTTAAGCCTAGTTCACACTAGAGACGCAAGCGCAGACGCAGACGCAAGCGCAAGAGTAAAGAAAACAAGTGGACGTAGAAACAGACACAAGAAAAAGGAAAATTTTACTTTTTCTTGCGTCAGTATCTGCGTCCACTTGTTTTCTTTACTCTTGCGTCTGCGTCTGCGCTTGCTACTCTAGTGTGAACTAGGCTTAACGGAAAATCTCTGAGCCGGATTGAGGCGATTGGATGAAGCGTTTTTGCAGAATTCAACTTTTTTTCCTTATTCTCAAAGGAGGGTGATCGTTCATCACGTGATAAAAACAACCAATCACAATGAGGCAAAAAGGAAGCATACTTCAGCCGAGAATCTTTGCAAACCAAAGAAGCAAAACATGGTTTCCGAAATAGACATTTGCTTAAACTCGTACTTTCACGGCTCGTAACGTAAATTAGATAGCTGGAGAAACTCCATGAGAAGTTTTATGGTAAGATAAGCAGGGTTTATCTTCTTTTAATACAGCTCGAGAAATCGCACTTTGGTTTCTGAAGATAATGTTTTGTGGCGAGTCCGTGGCTTGTCTTTCAACCATCATGTCTTTCGAAATGCAATTAATCTAGATCAAATATATTTTCATACACTGAAACCTTATTTCATATCTAAGACATCTAATTCAAATGTCTGATCGAACCTCTTACTGTTTTCTTGCTTTTTCGCATTTTATGAATACGTGTCTGACCCTAGTTTTGCAAGCACCGGGGACACTCTAGTCATCGAAATCGGCGCCGAGTAATCTCAAAAAAATTCATATGTAACCATGTTGGAATAGTTTTGAAAAACCAACAGGTACAAGAATAACTTATTTCGTCTCAAATTAGTTCTTGAAATTGCCAGCAATGATTCTATTACTTTAATTGTCAATTCAAGTTGAAATGAATCTGAAGACTAGAATCAAACACAAAGCTGCATGTGCATGGCCTTTGCCGATTCACAACAGGCTGTGTGTTTGCTCGGCAAATCAGATAGTTTTCAGAAGAATCTTGGGAAACTAATGGACCTTTATTCATTCGTTTTCAAAATTACAAATAAGATTGTGAACTCACTTCAAAATCATACACGCATCATATGTAACCAGAATGGTTCATTTGAAAGTTTTGCCGTGGAAGTGATAGAATGGTTTGTTTTCGTGTTGATATCTGCTGCAGCCAGGCCTGTGGAGGCAAGTTTGGCGTCTTAGGCCGGTAATTATAAATTATTCGAACTTCACTCTTGACAATGTCCCCAATTATGGAGTATTGAATAACAACCTTGACTCGTTAGAAGTTGCCTCATCTGATTTCCCGAGGTCCCCAAAATCGAATATATTAGGCCGGCGAGAAACGCTTTCTTTTTCTTTATACTTCGCCGGGAGATGTGCAGTCAACAAAGGTCGGAGACCAATGAAACTGAATTGACATTTTACCCAAGATGCTTTGCGAGTAATGATCACCCTCCTCTGCCTTACTCTTAAGGATGTTTACTCGAGGGCATATGAAGTATCTTTCTCAACAAAGAAATTATGCAATAAATTTGATTCGTTTTATTGACAACGCTGCACTGAGTAGACGAAAACTAGCCTCTGTTTATATAGTAACGTATGCTTTATGAATTTCTCTCATGTACATTCCAACCGGTGTAAACTGGTAGATATTCTCTTAAAATTAATAGCTTGTACCGCACGTTTCACTTGAAAATGTCCACTTCAGTTTTGTTTATCATTTTCCGTCAATTCGTTGTGATCTGTGACTTTATCGTTTGTTCCTCTCCATCTCCATCAGAAATTCTAACAACTCTGTTTTACATGTCTTCCCAGCTTCTTCACAGAAGGCTTGAAGGGACGGCCTGATGGGCTGTGGGACATTAAAGAGAAGGAGACAGACCTTTAAGATTTTGGTTAAAACATTTTAAAACTAAGAACAACATTTATACCATTTCTGTTTTTCTACAAACCTGCCTACTGCTATGGCCGCGTTGATGGTGATTAAGTTAGAACCATAGGCAACCCGAGCTGACACTTGGTATTTGAGCAGATAAAGCGGTTTGGAATTTGTGTCTTAGATCGATATTATAAGACTTTATCGAATTAATATTGTTTTAAATATAGAAATTTTAAATCTAACGCTTACTTGTCTTTTCTGTACTTTCATTTTGCCGGAAAAAAAATATTCTCAAAAACTGAACGTAAAAACTGTAGGTTTTTTTTTTAGGTTCTGAATTCAGTTCTATCTATATTAAAGACCTATAATCCTTATCTTATTTCTCCCGGTAAGTGCGTATGCTAATGAAGCAAAATGTAAACAATGATGTCAGGAAAGACCACGGACACAGTTTGAAAAAAAGAAAAAAAGAAATTTCCCTAACTTTGCTTTAAACAAGCAGAAAAATTGGTCTCCTTCGAATTACGTACTCTCTTTAAAAAGGAAGTAATATTTCTTCCGAAGTAGATAGACCTTGCTGAGTACCTTGCAGTATCTACTATATACCTATGAAATCAACTATAATCCACATTGCGTGACTTTATGCATTGCTCAGCAAACTGCAAATTAGACAAATTAGTGTTTACCGTTACTCTGTTTAGTAGTCTAAACATATTACTAAATTTTATTGTGCAGTTTTCGTACCTTTACTAATGATGCAAATATTTTACGTGTATAATCTCTTACAACGTGATCTGTGCGTTCCTACTCAGTACTGCACATGTTACTGCTCAAACAGTTAAGACAGTTAACCAAAACAGTTGCATTGCAATACGTTTCTTGCAGTGCTAGGTGTGCTAGCGGATTAGACTAACTCAAACTGTGAGTGGATTACAGCTCCTCCATACAGATACTCTGCTACAATCAGAAACAGTATCATGGCTGCCCTTTTGCTTTATTTTAAGCGGAAGATACAAAACAAGCCTGTAACCAATATAAAGAGTGTGAACAACCAGAACCTCCACTTTTAGGTTGGGACGTACAATTTGCAGCTCTATTGGGCATGTTGAAAATGAAAACGGTTTTTTAAAACAATGAAAACAGAAGCAAGTAAACAATCTTCCACATAACGTTGGGACGTGCACTTTCTCATCAGACCGTAAACTATTTTAACAAATCATTTTAAATATTTGAACAATTTATTTAAAAATGAATGATGCTTTCGCCATTTCTCCGACAGCAACTTTAGTTTCCCTACGTAATTCTGTTCTGTATTTGAAGTACAGAACATATTTCAATTGCATAAAACATTTAAATTTGATTACTGTTTGAAACAGGTATAATTTCAACCGCAGCAGTCGTCTTGGTTTCACTGGACACTGGTTAGACAAATCATTTCAATGTGCGGTCAGCGGACTCAAACGTAACACAGCTATGTAACCGCCCAACGTGTAACAGCCCGCCATGTTTTCACGTACAGAGACTTGTTGTTTTTACTTTTTCCCGTAATTTTTGCACCAACTAAATCATAAACTGTGTAAGTATTTTTGTTTTTCGAGTATTGTCGAGATATGTTTAGATTACTCACAAGTGGTTTTTAGGAACCGCAGTCAAACACGAACGGCGGATCCAAGAATGTACTTCATGAAAGGTTCAACCCACTTCAAGTCTGAAGCCACGTTAGCTAGGTGTTGTGTTAATCCTACTCAGACTGGGATTTTTTAAGTTTCTGGTACTAGGAGTAAATGCTGTTGCTATGAAACTTAGCAGTTAGATTGTTCATCAAAAACTAGTTACAGTACGCAGTAGCCTCCGGCTATTAACTGGAACTCTCGGAAAAACGAAAAAAAGTTCGAGATAACCGAAATTCGACATAACCGAAGATACACAAAACATCATGTATTTTATGTAAATTAAGTTTAATATATTACAGGGGTAAATGAATGTTACTTTGACGTTAAAGTGGGTGTTTATTAAGATAACGCATTTTGAGGGTTCACCGCTGCCGCACTTTAGAATCATATCGCAACTACGGTATAGTCGGCATAAGATCTTGCAAAATCATTCCACCGAAATTACCTTCTCAGTAACGAATTCCAGAGTGTTCCGTTATTAGCTGACTAATTTAATGATTGTTTCACATTTTCGTAGCACCATTTTTTATCACAACGAGCAATTTTCAAGACTCTTTCGAGATATACAGGGTAATTTTGTGCCACAGGAAAAGAAAACAGTTCGTTCGAGATAAGCGAGTTCGAGATAAACAATGGTAAATAACAGAGAAAACAGGGGCCAAATCTAAGGGAAACGGGATTTGGTTCGAGATAGGGCGAAGTTCGGAATAAGAGATAAGAGTTCGAAATAAGAGGAGTCGACTGTAGAATAACATAGCTGAGTTTGCTCATGACGTCATATTGGCGTCGTTTTATAAAAATGTTGTAAAACTTTGCGTTCGAAAACCACAGGGAAACCACAACAATTGCGGACACAACCCTAATGTACTGAAAAATGATATTGTTGGAAATTGATGTTTGCTAACTTGATGGTGAGGGGGGTAGGATTTGCAGTATGGATGGTCGCGTGCATTTTACACCAATGCTTTCACACATGTCATGATGTTATAGGTACCCCTATCAGTTTCATAGGCCCACGTATGTCCAAAATGTCTGGCTTTAGTGTGATCCGCCTTGTCCGGTTGTATCCTGAAAAGTTGCTATTTCAATATTTTAAGCAACAAAAAAAGGTTAGTGAAAATTGGAAACGCGTTTAGGAACCTAGGACCTGAAACTTGCTAATTTTCGATCGATCGAGGTTTGTCATTGTAAAATAGTTTTAAAGGTATTCAGTTTTTGAACTAAAGAAAAGAACTGTCCTTTTTGATATTTTGTGGAGGACACACATGGAGCGTGAGAATTGTTAGTACCTCGACACCCTTTGGTGTGAGAAGATATAGGGGGAAAGGGTTGGCTTTCTTGATGTTTTGTGAAGGACATATTACACGGAACGTGAGAATTGTTAGTACATTAGCCGCGGTTTGGTAGGAGATGATATAGAGGGAAAGGGTTAGCTCTCTTGATGTTTTGTGAAGGGCATACTTGGAACGTGACAATTGTTAGTATTTTCCGGCCCTTGGTGGGAGATGATGTAGGGGGAAAGAGTTGGCTCTCTTGATGGTTTGTGAAGTACATACATGGAACGTGAGAATTGTTAGTACCTTGCCACCCTTTGGTGGGAGATGATGTAGGGGGAAAGGGTTGGCTTTCTTGATGTTTTGTGAAGGACATATTACATGGAACGTAACATGAGAAATAATTAGTACCTTGCCACCTTTTGGTGGGAGATGATATAGGGGGAAACAGTTGGCTCTCTTGATGGTTTGTGAAGGACATACATGGAACGTGAGAATTGTTAGTACCTTGCCACCCTTTGGTGGGAGATGATATAGGGGGAAAGGGTTGGCTTTTTTATGGTTTGTGAAAGACATACATAGAACGTGTGAATTGTTAGTACCTTGCCACCCTTTGGTAGGAGATGATATTGGGGGAAAGGGTTGGCTCTTTTGATGGTTTGTGAAGGACATACGTGGAACGTGTGAATTGTTGGTACCTTGCCACCCTTTGGTGTAAGATGATATAGGGGGAAAGGCTTGGCTCTCTTGATGGTTTGTGAAGGACATACGTGGAACGTGTGAATTGTTAGTACCTTGCCACCCTTTGGTAGGAGATGATATTGGGAGAAAGGATTGGCCTTTTTTATGGCATCCGTATTGCATGCATGTGCAATGGATGACATATCATGAGGGGGCGAGATTGTCACTCACTCACTCCGCTGTTAGTTCGATTTGTAACAGCTGGTTATGCAGTGCGGGCTCCGTTTAAATTCTCAATCCAAATCGATGGGCTTTCCACGGGCCAAACATCATTTTGGATTCATATTTTCCTGTTAAAACTTGACAAACATCGGCCAAATATCCCTCTGCTGGAAATGCTAACCATGGGATATTTTAAATCAAGAGTGAGAG
>JAOBYH010031783.1:0-12407 GCA_025403525.1 Umimayanthus kanabou | reverse complement strand
CACGTTCGGTTTTTAACGAGCTTACAGCTCACACCCGACACGTGTTGAAATAAAGTTATTATTATTATTATTATTATATAGACATTCCAGAAAACTGGCTTCTGTAAAAAGTGAAGTGGCTATTTTCTCTTACGTATGTGATTCCGTCAGCTCTGAATTCTAGTATCAATAGAAGCCGACAGTGAATCCTTTCAGCCCTCATTCTGTAACTGCTCCGTTTAAGCTATTTAAAGCTATACGGAAAACTGAAAAGTCGAAGCAGACGTTGAAGCCATAGAGGATCAAATGGTGAACTCTCATTGCGAAGTCTGCGCAGTAACCGACTGAGTAAATGATTGCTACTTTTAGTTGTTAAAACAACTTGTCTCCTGTAAAACAACTTATCCTTCTCACTGCACAATAACGTGTACTCACCACCTTCTCAACAAACGGAAGATACTGGTAAATCATGAAGGCCTCCCCGTACAAGGTGCAGAAATTCGCAAGGCAGAAGAGAACCCATCTGGCATTCCTGTCATCCACTTCCACCTCCCCCTCAAACTCCTGTTCACTGTCCACACCTACCCGCCCCATGTAGCACCGGGACAACATGTGGAGCAGTTGGGAGGCGAGATACCGGGAGGTAAGTACAGGACCCAGACGAGGTGCCAGCCATGTTACACACTCTGCAGCTAAACCAGACACAATCTCGGGGCTTAACGCCTCTCTTGTTTTCTGAAACATAAATGCGTTTGAGATGACTTTTAAATCCATGGTGAAAGACAAAGAGAACCGTCTTAGGTGGTGTTTAGATGATGCCGGATTGAGTTTCATTCCGGTACGACTTCATTCCGGTTCCATACTGCGTGTCTACATTCATTTATACGATGCCAACTAGAATTCTATTCCAGAACGAGTTCATCACGGTAGTCGTACCGGATCGAAATTTTTGTCCCGGAGCGAAATCTGGCCGAACATTCCACGACTATCATGTAAAGGAGATACGAGGTCATTCCGGTATGGAATTAGGTAAGTGGATTGGTTGGGCTGACCAGCTGACTCATGTTTTTGACCCGCCCGTTTTTAGCGCTTTTTCATTCCAGAGCTTCTGTGTAAACGCGGAATTAACTATGTGTGTCGTACTGGAATGAAACTTGTTCCTGTATCATGTAAACACCATCTAAACAAGGTTACTGCCTGAAGAACACAATGTCACGTACTCCTTAAGAAGGAAAAGTCATTTTAAAATTTCAAAGTGGAGAAAAGAACGTTTTAAGAAAACGTTTATAATGAGCTCATGTGCAAATAGCGGTGCCTTTGTAAGTAAATGATTGATATTTTTATCATTTTTACGTATCTATTTCTCTTACATACAATTTAGATATTATAATGTAATGAATTACTTTAAATGTAGTAATTTTAAATTTGTATTGTAAATACGTAATTCAGCCTAGGTAGGGCTGCAAAAGTATTTTATGAAATAAACTATACATCCATGAATGCAGGGCTCGAATTAAGCCAGGTCCCCAGGCAACTAAATTTTGCTTGGGGTACCTAGAGCAGTCAGAGAGCTTGTCCATGGGACAACAGATTAGTCCTATGTGCATGCATGGGCAACAAGAAATCTTGTGTTTCTTTACTTGACCCTGAAAATATGGAAAACAGTACTAGTGGACGCTGTGTTTATTTGTAAAACAAGTCCGCAGAAGAACTACCTCTTAGGCGACTTACCAAAAAGGATGACTTTATATATGCCAAGTTATTACGGAGACACGTTTTTATTGGATCGACATTTTAGGGTAATGTCTCAACACCTTGTATCACTTGTAACTCAATTGTAACTCTTGGTGGTATGATCGATTTGTTCTAGTCAATGGATCAATGTGTTAAATGGGGCAAACACTTTTGTTAGAAACGCTTGAGTTGTAGCCAGACATGTCTAACTGTTAAGGTGATGTATTTGTAAAAACTAAAAATACCACAGGACCCAGGCAGGTGAAGATGGTTTAAAAACACAAAACGCTTGACAATGGCAATGCAAAACGATAACTGACTTTTGAAGTAAATGCGTCGCAAATTCCATACCATTTCATTTTTTGTGATTCCATACAGTTGTTGCAGGGTGACAGGTATAAAGGAATCAATAAACGAAATCACAATTAACGAATTGCCTCACCTTCAAATTAGTGGAGACAAGATCTAACGTTGGCTCTTGAAACGGGCTACCGCATGTGATAGTGTCCTTGCTAGAGTCGAAGCCTTTTGGTGTGTCCTCCGACGTCTGGTTGGGATATTCAGGGAATATCGGTAGCTCTTCAAAGTTCTGTACTGTCTCATCACCCTCAGAAACACAGGAATCGTCATCTTCATCCTCACCTTCCGGCTCTTCCTCATTGCTAACTACTTTGTTGGACTGCTCTTCACTTGGGTCTAATAGGTTTTCGCTTTCTTCTTTTGTGGGATTTACCGAAGAATCGAAAGTGGGTTCGTTCTTGCTTTCCGACTGTTGATTTTTTTCGGCTTCATCTTGTGCTTCCACTTGTTGCTCTCCCAGCATTTCAGTTGAAACATCTTCACCTTCGTTTCCTTTTTCTACTTCACATGAACTCTCTTCTGGGCTTGTATGGAGGTCTTCTTCAAGGTTCGCGTTGACTTCGTTTTTCTCGTTTTGATCCTTTTCTAAGGATACTGTCTGTCTTACTGTTATGTTAACTTCTTCTTCCTCAATCTCCACATCAACCTCTTTACCTTCTTTTTCCACTGACCAAGCCTTCCATGGATCGCGGTCTTCTTCTTCTTCATCCTCTTTGTCTGCCAGTAGCCGTTGTGGGCGATCTGCATCATCATCCCCAAGCATATTAGGAAACACTCGCACATTCAGTTCGTCGCCTGGCAGCTGATCAACAGGAACTGAGAATGGAGAGGCAGACTCTGGTTCTTCAAGAGATCCTCCAGATTGTACCTTCTGAGGAGATACAGTTTGGTCCTGGCTCATGTCATATTGGGAAGACTTCAGTTCCAAATCCATGGCATCCTGGTTTTCTGTGGACCTTCCCAAGCCAACTTCAGACATCCTTCGTTGTTCAGTTTTTGAATATTTCGTGCCGAGTGATTTGAATGCAACAGCATCTACGACGAAGTTGATGAAATGTGACAAAAACTGCTCTAACCCAAAGCGGACAATCAACTGGGATACAAAGCTTTGAGTCAGGATGTGCTCGTAATTGGCCATGAGATGCGAATCGAACAGCTTCACCAGGGGTTTCATGAAGATTCTGGATGTAACTTTGGGGCCATACGCCTGAGACAGGAGATCAAAGAGTTGGGTATAAGTGTACAGCTGAACCACAGAACACTTGAAGAGAGGCTCAAGATGGTAAAAGAGTAGCTGAAGTCCTTCTTCATCCAACTCTGGGATGAGAGAGGGCAAGTTGCGCACTGCGAAATCCACCTGACCCATAGTGTAGCCTGACTTCTCTCTATCTTGAAAACAGTACTCCATCCTCAACGGCGAAGGCAAGGCATTGGGAACTGGATTTTTGGCGTCTTCTCCTGACAATGTGAACAGAAATTCTGAAAGTGAGTAGACATACTTAGTGGGTGCATCACAGATATGATTACATATTCATTACATTGCTCGAAAAAAACAATTTACAAAATTCAAAAAAATATATTACAAATACCGGTAATTCAAGCACATTTTTGATTTGAATAAGTGCTGTAAATATGGTACAGATAGTTCAACTTTGAGGACAATCGAAATGGGTAAAGAATGTAATTGGTGATATAACTATTGCACTTGTTCCTCCTGCAGAGATGGCCCAGCATGGTATGAGTATGACGTCATCCTTCAAACAAAAGGTTTCTTTTCTTTTGTTTTCTTTAACCTTTTTCTTAAAAAAAAGTCGGGTTACATATATGGTATTTTACAATCATATTGTATTCCTTTGCCAATGCTAACTAAGGTTACATATGATATTTTATTCCGTATTTTAATGCTCATCACAACTGGCGATTTCTTGGTGTGACAAAGGCTTCTTACCTTCACTCTCAGTAGAAATGACTAAACCTTCCCTGTAGAAGCCTCCCAGAAATGAGTGCAGTTGCTCAAAATAACCAGGGAATGGGAATAACCCAGCTTCGGGGTGCAACAGCAGTCCAGGGGTCAGCGGTGGTAGACCACTACCTTGGGCTTCACCACGTGATGACACCGTTTGACCCAGCAATGCTAAAACTCCACTTTTCACAAACCTGTTTCAAAAATCGATACTTACTTAAAAGTATCTTAGTTAGAAAAAACTGCCAGGCTAGTAAATTTCAGTTTATTCAATTTCTGCAAAAACACTTCGCGAAAAGTTAGTACTAATACAACTTACTCAGTTGATTGTTATTTTCACGCTCATGAAAGTATTGGGTGATTGGAAAAAACTCATTGCTATAACACAATTTCCCATTCACTAACAGTCACCATCACTCGGACCTATCTTGTAAATATCACTCGTTACTCACCACTATTTGACAACAATTCTAAAAACTGACCATCAATTACCATCATTCAGTACTACTTCCAATCATTCATCACCCACCATCTCTTAACTTCACCATTCATTTCCCATAGTTCCCCATCGGTCATGTCAATTTTCAACGCCGACTCCTCATTCAGTACGTCTTCCAACCCTTTACTATTGTTCTTATCACTCATTATCACTCAAAACCGTTTCAGCATCACTAGGCACCATTCACAATCATTCAGCATTGTTCATCATCGTTAAAACATTATTCACCATCACTAACCATTATCCACAATTATAAACGAATATCAATAATAATAATAATAATAATAATAATAACAACAATAATGATGATAATAAACACATATTTAGAACGCTATAATACACTAATTGCCCTATGGCGCTTTACTATTCTAAAATAAAACCATCAATTCACCATCATTAATTATTATTCAATGTCATATGACATTATTCAATAGCATTTAACATTATTCACCAGCATTTAAATTATTCACCATAAAGTAACAATTTTCACCACCACTTAATGTTGTTCACTAACATTAAAAGTTATCACCATCTTTAACCATGAAACACCATCATCAACTATTATTCTCCATCGTTAACCATTATTCACCATCATTGCGATCTGTGTTTCGCAAAACTGTTTTTCAACACGTTAGCCCAAAACTCTACCTTAAAACAGGTAGGAGTTTGTGCAAAAGCAGAATCAAACCTTGGTAAAATCTTGGGCGATGAAGAGCAAAGGTGAGCAATCGCTTGTACTCTGTTGTCACGTGTCAGGTTTGAGGAAAGCAGGCGCAACTTGTCTGAGGCAAACATCTCCACAATAAGACAACCAAGAGCTTGCAGGTCCCTCTGAGCAGCAATACTGAAACTCTCCGTCTCTGAAAGCTGTTAATTTAGTTCCGTAATAAGCATGTTTACATAAAGCGGACGTCTGTAACAACTTGTGTAGCCAATGCGTTTGTTATTACAGTAAAAATGTAAAGTAAGCTTTCTAGCTAGTCGCCGCTTCAAAGTACAGAGGCATCGTAGTTCACGAGATCGAACAGAAAGCATCTGGTGTTTGCTTTTAAGTGTTTGTGCAACCATATCTTTTAGAGGTGCAGTGTCTAACATGTTACTGAAAATACGAATGTATATGTTGTAGTCCAATTTGTCCTTTGGTACAATTTGTTCTTGAACCGGTTCATTATATTTCGAACCAGTACAATATTTCTTGAACTGGTACAACTAGCTTATCTTTTCTTTTAAAGTATTTTAATTAATTATTAATTAATTAATTAATTAATTAATTTAATTTAAAATTAATTTATTTAACAGGAAAAAATACACTTTTCCCCTCTCCTGTTTCTAGTCATTCCTTCTCCCCTCGCTCCCTTTTACCCCTTTCCCACTTCTCTCCCCTATACTGCGTACTACTTCTACATCACACAGCAGCTACTCTAGTAGAGTTTTTCCCTTGCCAAATCAACTAACCTGTTGTCCACTCCATGGTTTGAACCCATTTACTTTGGCTTTTGAGTCCTGCTCTCTACCGACTGTGCTACAGAGTAATTGTTGCAAGTTCCCATGTTTTTTGTTGTAAAAAATATATTACAATTATTATATATTTTTAACCCTAAACCTAACCTTTATCACTACCCAAACCCTAACCCAGAAAAAAAACATAACCCTAACCACTTCAGATGTTTTAACATTATTAAAATAACTTAATATCATATAAACTGTATTATAAACATTTGAAACTTGTGCGGGTTTAAAAAAACCTGTACCAGTTCAAAAAAACTTGAACTGGTACAAATCCAAATTGTACCAAAGGACAAATTGAACTACAACATATACCTTCAGGTACATGCGAGTCTGTAAATAGCGGACGTCTCCCCTAGGTATGAATACTTAGTGTATCAGGTAATCGTCAACATTACAGATTGGTGCTTCTGAAACATAAAGACGCAACTCACGAGATCGAACCGAAAGAACATACAGGCACCCCTGACAGCTGCTCAATAATCCATGCTTGCGCTTGGAGCACGGCCTACAGCCAACTGGAATAAACGATGTATATAAACAAAAGCGGAGTGCAAGGCTATTACAGCATCATTTTTAGGCAGGTTTAATCCAGCTCTGGCTTGGTAAAGAGGAGTTTCGCTACTCGAAATTTTGCCATTATATCTGCCAAAAAATGATGTTGTTGTATTAGCCCTGCATTCAGATTTGGTTTATATACACCGAGAATGAGGTCTATTACATGCATCTCTAAAACAAGAGATCCAACAACCAGTAAGACTATCGTTTATCTTACGTTGTGTGGTCCTTTGCATTTAAAGACTTAAGTTGGAATAAGCTCAAATACTTTCAAGGTCTTTTTGATTTTGAAGGAAGTTTCCAGGCTTTGCACGATATTTTTTCGAATTTAAGGACTTTCTAATTCTCAGAAGAAAAAACCTGCCAGAAGAGAGGTACCTAAGTTGTATTTCTTAAGGTTCGGCTCTGTAATCTCTGCAACTGGAGTGTGTTCACATCTACTAAAGGCTTGATTGTACAGATCCAACATGTTGATCCAAACACCTTGCTTGATGTTGGATGATGCTGGACGAGCTGGATTGGTTCAATCCTCTTTTCCAACAGCGTCAACAATGTTGGACCAATGGTGTTGGGCGATATCGCATGCAGTTAAACAAGCCTTAACGCTCTATCAACAGTTACGTGTGTGTATACAGAACTGAGAGGTAGATGTGTCACTAAGAGTACACGCGTGTATCACAACGGTACATGTAGTTGAAAAAAATCAATGTTAATATCACCCAGTATGTCTCGCGTGTCATCTCCAAGAAAGTCAAACGATATCTACTAACGAAACAGTTTCATCCACTACATTAAATAACCGTTCGATCCCCCCAAAAGTATCTGTTAATCTTTTCTTTAATGTCTACAAAAAATTCTGACAAAATATTATTAGGGTCTAACCACAAACCTATGGTTACCTTGGACACTAGACATTTCCAAAATGTACCGCCATATTTAGTAATCTATTTCTTTTTCCAATACATCAATTTATATCTAGTTTTGGTACTTCTTTTGTAATGTAATTCTAGAACTATGAAATGTAAAAATAAATTTCTTGTTGTTTTTATTGTTCACAAATGCATGTGAGTACATGTAGGGATGACATGTGTCCACAACATGACAAAAATGCGAACATGTGGGGTAGGATAGAAGTACGATCTCCTGCAATCTCTAGCTGCAAGTATTTGAACACATTTCTATTCCGCCAAACAAGCAAACAAACGATCGACACCTAACTTTTTTCTTTCTTTCTTTTGCTTTTCTTTTTTAGATTTTGTTTTGTTTCTTTATTTTGTTGTCCACTTTTTAACCTACAGGTTTGGCAGTATGAGTGTGTGTTTGCCTGTCTGTCTGCCTGTCAGTTTGTCTATGTGTGCCTGTCTGTCTGTCTGTTTGTCTATGTGTGTCGGTGTGTGTGTCCATGTGTGTGTATGTTAGAGCAAGAGACTGGCTCACCTGTTCTGACGTTCCTTCACAGTTCTTTGTTTCTTCAAAACAGAATTGACTCTTGAAAGATTTCACAGCTTCTAGTTTGTCCAAATACTCCATCGGGTTGAAATCCATCGGTAGAATGATTGACATTGAGTCAGCTGTCCTCACTTCACCAACAGCTGTGCTCTGCTGCTTCATACCATCAGAAATAGCTTCTTGAATTTTGCTATCACTTCCCTCAATTTCTTCTCCTGGAGTGTGATCTATCACTGAGTCAGTCTCTTCAACTGACAGATCACCAGTTACCCCTAAAGAAAGTGGCGTATCTTCCACAGCTACTCTCTTTAATGGAGTACTGTGATGCGCATGTGCAGATGTTTTTGCGTCCTCAACTAAATGGTTGTGCGGATGGATCTTGGGGGACAACAGACGAGTACTAAGTGGAGGTGCTGCAAACGAACGTGATGGGTGTGGTTTGGTGAAGAGTTGTACCACTCCGTGGTTTGTGACAAACTGGTGCTTATCCACCAGATGAAGGCACACATTCTTGGCTTTGATGGAAGCTTTACTGGCTAGCTTGTAGCCAAAGGTTAGGTCAATCCAGTGATTTAGATTTCGGGAAACATGTTCACTTTCCAGCATTTCTTGATGTTGAGCTATGAACTCCTCAGGCGAGCCTGACCACTCGGGTAGCTCTAAATCAGGCAAATCAGCATGAATGGACTGAAAAATGGTAGGGTCAGAAAAGAATTCTGGGATACACTCATCCGGGGTCCAGCAATACAGGCGCTGCATGCTGGAAGGGTATTCATTGGGTTCCCACTTCGTACGCACGTGATTACACAATACCGACTTGGGTGTTCGTCTTGCAAGGTAGACGTGGTAAGTAATGTCAGACAGAACATCCGAGACGTGATGAGGAACAGCATTGGAATCGTTCTCCTGACTCGCTCCCTTGTAAGTCATGTCAAGCTGGTGATCGCCTTTGTTGAGTCTAAATTTAGACTTCGTAAGGTCTCTGTAGCCTCCATTTTGTTGTGTGAAGTCAGTAACCCATGGAAACACTGGATGATAGTTCGGGTCACCAATACGGCGTCCGGCACAATGGTTCAACGCCATCAGGTAATCGTAATTTGATATATTTCCTGAGACCCACTGCTCTACCAAATGAACAAGTTCCCCCTCTCTAGACGCAACGTCCCGCGACTGAATTTCTCGCATAGGTTCCCACTTTGTTGGTAATGCCTTGGTGGAGGTTGTAGGAGTCACGCTACTGACTGGAGTAGTGTCTTGCTGGGGTGCTGTACTGTGCTGGCAGTCACATTCAGTCAGATATGAAACACCAAATCGTTGAAGAAATATCCACAAACCTGAAAAAGGGATGTATGAACGCATAACCATAAACTGTATTTTGACAAAAAGTACCATCTGATGTGATAGATATTCTATTTCTTTATCCTATATACTTTTAAAAATACATCATAATAATAATCATAATTAAAATACTGTAATTTAATAATAATAATAATAATAATAATAATAATAATATAATAATAATAATAAAAATAATATAATAATATAATAATAATAATAATAATAATAATAATAATAATAATAATCTTCATGTGGTAGTTCTTCTTTTCTACGATCTTGTTCCATGTTTCTGTTGCGTTCTTCAACTAACTTTCGGCAGTCCTGCCCTCTTCAGGTGAGTTTGCTATTTGTCCAATGTCTGATGTAATGTCTTTCTGTATGTTTCTCCCTCGCATGTGGGAGTTGTGTTTGTCGTGTTTGTCATCAACTACCACATGAAGATGATTCAAGCAGCCACGATAGCCCAACTGAGGACTCTGTCAAGTTAATAATAATAATAATAATAATAACAATAATGATAACAACGTGACAGCGATGGAGGCTACCGTGTTTCCACTGGTGTCGAAAGAAAAGAACATAATGTGTAAATTAGTTAAACGAACAAATTACCTGTTTGACAAAGAGTTTGGAGCATTTGATCCTGAATAGCTGATTATTCTGGTGTTAAACTTTGAGACTGCAGTTATCTGAAACTGCACTTTTTTCCTACAGTATAATTTAGAAAACAGTAAGAGGTTCTAACTGAAAATAGCCAATTTAAAATTGCAAAGAACTGTGACAAAGAAAAAACACAACATTTGACTGTGCTGTAACTATGTTTTTATACTCGTGGTGATTTCTCAAAGAACAGTTATCATATGATGACAATGCAACCAAAATTCGTGTGGTAGGAATCCAATTTTCAAAACCGATGGCCAGTTGAGATTGTGATTGCTCTTCATAGTTCATGATTCTTTGATCACAAATTCTACAAAAGAATCCATATTAATTCAAGGATCGCCCTTTCAATGACTTCAACAATAATCAACTTGGAACTCTTGGCAGCAGCACACACTTGTGTAGAATCTCTTGGTTTAAACATAAAGGTAAATGCTCCAAACTGTTATACCACTGCCTACTCTACTACTCAACCCTTCAGGTTTGATTATTGCTCTTAATACTATTTTGGGCTGCCGTCGATCAACCACAACTGACCCCTATTGTTCAAAGGCTAGATAGTGCTATTCAGCGGACAAAACCTCATACAGTATATACAGTGGACAAAATGGCTTTCAAAGTTAATAATGCTTATCCATTCACCAAGGATTAATCCACTGGATAGCACTATCCACTCTTTCAACAACTGGGGCCATACAAACAGCTGGTAAGTATGAATTCTAAAGTAACCTACAGACATGAACATCCAGAATGATCATATACCATCATTCATTGTCAATAGTCATCTCTTACCATAATTCACAACCATTTACCATCATTTACTATCATGAGCAATCACTTACCACCATTCATCATTACCTAAATCACCATTCACTATCAATTATCATCACTTACCATCATTGACTGCCATTTATAATCACTTATCACCATTCCTTATCATCTACCATCACTTGACTCACTCATCATTTTCCATCATCTGTCATCACTCACTTTCACTCATAAAGACATAGCACTATATTCATGTATACCTTCATAAACCTTCACATCGTGTAATGTAATATCTCCACAAATCAGCATGTTCCTGTGGTACCACTGGACGGCATGAAGCAGTTGGTAGATAACAAACAGAGGCCTTACGTGGGAGCTAGACAGAACAGCGGGGCTGAATATCACCAGATCAAACAAACTGTGCTGGAGGAAAGGCTCCACAAAGAAGAAAGCACTATCGCTCTCCATTGCACAGACAAGTGGAAGAACATTCTCACTGAAGTTATCTGAAGTTTGTGGCCGATAGTGGTCTGTGTACAGCAGTTCATTGAGACTCTCAGACACAGCATCGCTTGATGTTTCCAGGTGACAATTTGTTTCCAAGCAACCATTTTCATCATTTTTCTTTTCACCTGTTCCTTTCCCATTGTAATTGGATACACTTTGGCCCAAATGTATAACAGACAGCCTGGCTACATCTCTGACTGCCTGCCTCACAGCATCCTGAAGAGACAGATTGACATTTTTTTACCATTAGGATATTGAATGGTAGAGGTGAAAGGGTTGGGGACCTTGGGGCAGAGGGGGCGGCCAAGTGGAGAAAGGGGGTTGGAGAGAAGATAACAGATAAAATGGGTGAGGGGCCTTGGAGCAGAGGAGAGGGGAAAATAGAGACTGAGGGAAATCCATGGGAATTTAGAAGCACAGGAGAGAAGGGGTGTAATCCTTGAAGCAGAGGGGAAAGTAACAGAAAAATGGATGAAAACCTTGGGGCAGGGAGGAGATGCAATTGAGAAAAAAGGATGGGAACCTTGGAGCAGATGAGAGGGGCAAGTGAGAGAAGGGGGTGTGAACCTTGGGTCAGAGGGTACTGAGTGATCGCAGTGGTTTGATGTGGACAGGACAGTGTAGTGTGAGTACTGTCTATGGTGTCTATCCCATCCCCTTCACCCTAGTCCTGCTATGATAAATAGTGAGTAGTACTTACCTTGAGTACTGACTGATGGCAGTGGTTTGACGTGGACAGGACAGTGTGGTGCGAGTACTGTCTCATGGCATCTTCCAAACTGTGTTCATGATTCTTTCTGCTGATGTAGTCCAGAAATTCACCAATGGTCTGGAGTTGTTCGTCACCTCGGAAGTGGTGCTCTTGTGAACTATGCAACACAAACCAGGAGTTAATTGGAGTAGTTGTAACATATGGTATATACCTGTACTCTCAGTCTGTACTGCATAGCCGTCAGAATCAATAACTGCAAGTTGGGAAGGCCCATTTTTCTTGACAGAGCTTTTAAAGTATGGTAAACATTTTGTTTAAAACATTCCGAAAACTTAGGGGGGGGGGGGGGGGCAGGCATTGCCCCCATCCCGCCTATA
>JAOBYH010031672.1:0-12413 GCA_025403525.1 Umimayanthus kanabou | reverse complement strand
CCCCCACACACACACACACACAACGACAATACGTTATATCAGAGAACTATTGTGTAGATAGCTTCGGTATGTGTCTAGCCGGCTTATAAAGTTTTCAGAGTAATGTTGTTGAATAAGAAATATCCTATACACATGCAGCTCCCATTCTTCAAAACTATTTGTTCAAGTTTTGCCTCAAGATGCTATTAAAGGATCAGAAAACGCAACCTTTATTCGCGATCTGTTTTGACATTGTGATTGTGGTGTGTTATGAAGGAGCAATGTAAGGAAGAAGAGGAACCCCAGTTTTAAATAAAAATAACTAAACCTCGGAAACTGAGTCATTTACTCTTGAGCATACAACCCTAGCGATACCCCCAAATATGCCTTTGTGCCTGTTTGCCATCGAAAGGCGACGCTAGATGTTTCGATCTCACTAAATATGCCACCTCCGCGAAATCCATCCTCTCAAATAGATATATTGTAAGCACCGGATGCAAGCAGCCTCTGAAAACAACAGAGTGAAGGGGAATGAGAGTGGTTGTACCCCGTTCGCCCTGTGTGCTTCAGTCCCGTGTGTCCATTCTTTATTTCCCAATGTTATGGGCTGTTCCTTTGTTTTCATTCAGCACTACATGCTGCGGTGCATGCAGAGGAGGTTTGCCAGATGTAATATACGGCTAATACCCAACAGGACCAAGCGCTTAAAATTAGTGTTTTGTCATCGCTATAGCTAAATACTTGGGGCTTTGAGGTTGGAGAAGCGCGGAGTTATTCCTCTGATGCGAAACAAAAGAGAAAGAAAGACAGCAAAAAGTCTGGGAATTACTAGTCGAAATGGTAAAAAGAAATGGAGTTGAACACAAAGGCTAAAAGCACGGGAAAAGTCTGCAGTGCATCAGTTAAGATGAGTTGCAGCGAAATGACGCAGATTGTGTTGAAACGAGTTTTCTTTGCATCAGCAGGCGATTTGTATTTGAGTACGTCAGCAGAGAAGAATCTACTTAAAGTCATCAAAACAAAATTTGATTAAAACAATCTGTAGCAGACATAACTTACCTACAAAGAGGGTGAAGTCCACCCAGCCAATATCGACTTCTTGTTTGATTTGAAAACGAATTAAAAATCTAGCCTTAGTTCAGTAGCCACCAGTTGGTCAGTCAACCTGTGTTTCACAGCTACCTCGCCACAAGTGTCTTTATAAAACTGCTTAAAGGTTGGAGAAGTCAAGAAAGACAGCATCTGGTTAAATCATATCGGCTTGTAAGGCTTTTTGATACACTTTCAAAACAAGAAATATTGGCTGATGTTCGAAACTTTCCTTGCTGGCTACGAAATGATTAATCGTGCGCATATAGACATTCATGTTATTAAAAATGTAATACCAATGTAATACCTGTGCCCTCTTTAAGAAATCTTTGACTTCCACTACAGTATCAGTGTTGTTTTGCTTGTTTGTGTTGCCCAGAAGCATTCCTCCTTTAAGTTGAAATATTTCGAAACAAGTACGTAAGTGTCTTAGAAATCAATTAGCGCCATGTTTGTTTTCTCGCTCCAGTTACTTAAACAGTGTCTTAATTGTTTACAAATTTATACGAACCAATTAATGTAACAAAATAACAATCACAAAAAGGAAGCTTTTTAAAAAAGGTTGTTAAAGCATGAAATTAATTGTTGTTATCACAGACTGAGATCAACGTAAGAGTAGCATATATAACGATTTGCGCCCCTCGGGTCATGTCTAGTGTGTCTTTAGAACAAGCCGAAAAGGACGGATACCAGTAAACTTCCCCCAAAACAACGGTAACTTTGCAACTTATGCATTATTAAAACAAAAGACACTGGGGGCTTTCGGCACGTGCAATGGTAGATAATCTACTAATCGGTGTTGGGGTGTGATTCTTTGTCTGCCTTTCTTAGGAGGGGGCGTAATTTTTATGAGACAGTATTTTAAGAAGTTTGTTTGAGGTGTCGAGGTTAGACTCCTTAAACACGTGTTTAAACCAGTTTTCACCATTAATAGAACATTCCCCTTTAGCAACGAAACTGATGATAAGACTAATTGAAATGACGGGACCTGCAGCTGCCATATTCAGCTATACAAAACGGTTCATGGCTGGCTATCAAGGGATGTCATGAGATGCATTGAATTATGCATGGGGAAAACTGTTCATTTGTTCCAGCGCTAATCAATTGTTTTGTCAGTAGTCGCATTCGTTCTGCTGGAGTTAGGAACTTGCAGAAATCTGTCCATCACAGAACACGCACTTGCCCAAACTAAACTGAGTTAAAATGGAGTCAAACAGCTCATACAGTATTACAAGCCCTTCTGAAGGTGAGCAGAGAACTTATCAAATAATGTGAATTAGTTGAGGCCCATAGATTTAGGAGTTTAACTTGTTTTTAAAGCCCCATCAACTAATCCTCTAAGCTGCTACTTTTCCCAGTCCTCTCTCTAACTCTTTAGCGTTGTTTTGACGACAGCTTTTGAGGCAGCAATTGTTCATTCTTTAATGACAATCATTATTACGGTGAACCAGAAGGATGAAATTGGTCCCAGAGAGAATTTCCCTCTACATGTGGCAAACTGAGCTAAGCATGGACGGTCTAGGGGGATCCTATATAATATCTTTCCAGTAAAGTTTTAACCACTTCAGCCGGGAAAAATGCATGAAAACTAATGTGTGCTGCTAACAGCGACAATAATGGACATATCTACGCAACACCCACACCAGTACAATTTAGAATTGCTTTTGTAAAAAATGACGAGGGATGGACACAAACTCTACTGTGCACAGAGCAAAAGACAGTGGAATGGTAAAAAGAAATGAAAAGTAAGCTGCATTAGAAACCTTATGTATTTCTTCACTTCAGTTTGTAAAGTCTGTTTAAATTTTATTTTGAGTTATTGGTTTGAGCTTATCACACACGCCTACCAACACTCAAACACTTACACAGCTATGCAGTTCTGTTCATTGTTCTCATTAGCTAGAATCTAGCTAAATAGTAAAGGGCTGTGCTTTGAATTTGCCAGTAAAATTCGTCTCATTTTCATCTAAATTTAGTTGAAATTTGTATAGAAAGTATACACAGTTTTTGTACCCATATAAAGAGTGAGATAAAAGTGAAATAAAGTTTCACAATGGTAATATGAAACTACATTCAGTTATGTGTGTGGTGTGTTTGGAACACAGGAAGAGTATAACATTACGATGAACGAAAATGGCATGTGAGCCGCGTCTGGGAGCCTGAATGGGGTGCAAAACAGCTTGTTTCATATACTTATCTCTTTCTTTACTTTTTTATTGTCTTTTGAAGCTGTTACTGAAGTGCGCCCTAAGCTGGACGTGTCTTTTGAAAGGTCTCACTCGAATCCATTGTGTTGTGTTGTGGATGTAGGTTAACAAGCACCCAAAAGAGAGCCCTGGCATTCACGAGGCAAATAATTTGTTTAAATTTTATCAACTTCTCTTCGGTTATTTTTTTCTATATACATTCGAAAGGGTGTTGAGACGTTTTCTTGGGTTAAAAGTCTCAATTCGTTTCATATAACGTAATTTTAACTGAAATATTAAAATATGGGTTTGACTCTGTTGTCAAGTTGCAGCAGTCTGCGCGTAGTTAGCTGCGTTGGTTTTCGGTAGAACTACTGATTAAAAGTTATTCACATACAAACAGATACGTAAAGAACTAAAAGTTATCGAAGCTAAAAGAAGAGAAAGGATTTACACAATTTAGTGATACAATCTTCTACTATAATAAAATAAGTGTGACAAAGCAAGACCTCCAAACACAAAGCCGTCTTTGTTAGAATATTACCTCGAACAACTCTAAATTGCATGGTCAACGTTCACGCGAGTTTATTGTTTGTAAGGAGTGCTTTTGTTGCTATAAAATTTGTAACTGGATGAGTTTCTGCAATTTCAAAAAATAAGGTCGAGTTATCTACTTGGTTTTATTTAGGCAGCTTTTCTCTGTAAATGCCGTAAGTAAAACAAAACTAATTCAGTCCAGATTTGGTGAAGTACAAAAAGATCACACCTTTCCCTTGCTTTTTTCCACAAATAACTCTCTTTTAGAACAAAAGTCATTGCACCCTTTTAATGGTAGGTTCTGTTTTCCCTTGATGGTATTGTACGATGTATAAGATTGTCGAACAAGTACACTGCGCTTTTGAAGCTACAATAGTAACTTGAACTTGTGTTACTTAAAACTTGCCATGCTATTTGCGGACGATATTTAATCTTGGCTCCTGGTGCTCGAAGAATTTTGTCGGAAATGTTAAACAGTTTGATATTAGTCTCTTTGGTTAAACATCTACAAAACATGAAAGGAGAAAAAAGAAAGAGTCAAGGTGTTACAATTGGAAAAAATCTGTATTCAGTTTAAACAACAAGTGTTATTCAGGAACTGGTCAGAAAAATGATAATTTCCAAACCTGTAGTCCGTTATATCTCGACCGCGATATCCTGTTGTCACAGTTATAAAAAAGTTTACGCTTAATAAGTTTTAAAAACGAGTCTTTCTCGTCCGGTGTTTTTAGCTTCTAGAATATTTTGTGAAAGTGACATGCCGTTTTATATCTTTTGAACTCGACCGGTATAGCCTTGAACAGCAAATATAAAAAGTTTCGACTTTAGTTAAGGAAAGATTTCAGTGTCACTGAATTCTTGGTTTTTTCGCGTAGATTTGGATTTGTAGTCGATCAGGTTCAGTAAATCGTGTTTTAATGTTCTGGTTCTACGAGAAGGCTATATGGGTGTTCAAATTATGGACGATTCCAATGTTCAAGTTTTTCCAACAACCAAAATACACTTTGAACATGGCATCTTCATAACATGTGCGACTCACTTAATAACAAAACTATAGAACTGAGGCTCAAATTTGCTCAGATTTTCTGAACAAATTAAGAACAATCCAAGGCTCAATTTCACGGAACTTTATGCTTTGTTATGTATAGAAATAAGAAAAATTTGAGGGCGATTCTAAGCTGAAATTTTCACTGATAAAATAAGAGCCATATTTATTTTATCTGGGCTTCTTGAAGCGTGTATTTTAATTAAAGTACACTTTCTTGTGTTAAAATTGGAGATATTGCAGTCTTTTTTTATGCCAACATTATGTATACACTGCACAATATAAGTTTTAATCAGCACCAACGTTTGCCAATACAAAACAGTAAACTTAGAAGACTTCTGAGATTATTTTGCGTTTTAAGATATTTTCTTTAGTGGATGTCAAGACAAAAACTTACACGAGAAGATATCTAAATTTTGCTGGTCGAAGTTTTTACGCAGCTGAAAACATGTCAATCCTATGATGAATATAAGAAAAAGTTCAGGTATGGATACCCACGGTACTGAAACTGGCAATATAACAAGAGATGGCTACAGTGGTCATAGGTGTATGCAATGAAGTGACAATTCTCGACGACCGGTTTTATGAATTTTATATATTTTAAAAAAAATTGTTAAAAAATGATAAAGGCGTTTGTTTTAGAACACTTCTACGAAGTGAAGTACTTATTGCTTGTTAAGTTTAAGAAAAACAAACGACGCGTGTAAAGAAGAATCACTACGCCAAAACAACAAGCCAGCAAACTAAAGCCGAGTATGCATAAGTTTGAACGAAATTTCAAAAACTCTGTGCCTCTTTTTTCCCGATATTCACAAGGCTATTCCCCTAGTAAGTTTTCTGTGCTATAGCCTTTTTTAATATACCTCCAACAATAATGTATAAAGATTCTTTCTGGCACTTAAATCACTTGTTTTTCCCACCGTTATGAGTTCCAATATGAACTCTTATCACAATACTAAGCTCATGATACAAACAAGTTTTACATATTTATCATTACAGGATGGAAAATCTTCGGTGAACAGAAGTGAAATGGTTAATGGACCACAATTTAGTTCCTTCCTTTTTGTCCCAAGGCGAGCCAGATAGTTTAAGGTACTCGACCTTTTCCTCGGCCTGTCGTGAAATTGTTGATATCCTAAGCAAAACAAAATTTATTAAATTCGATAAGCTCAATTCAGGCTGCGGCAAGTTCTATAGACTACAGTAGTTAGTAATTTATTTTATTTTATTTTATTTTTATAAGAACTTCTATTTTTTGTACTGATGCTGGACTCACAGTCTAAACCTCAAATGTTATTGAAAGTGTCTTTGATAATTTTGGAATTGCATCTGTGTAAGTACTTTCAAAGTCGGTTGCCAACACCTGACTCAGTTCGTACATGTACCCAAACGCATTGCTTTTGCGTGTTTACCAAGATCAAATCTGGAATTACACTGCTCTTTCGCGATGATTTATTTGTGGTTTTCAAAATCTATAGAGGAAGTTCCTTTCTTAGTGTCAAACTAAGGCCAGTGTATTTTAAAAACGTTTTCTAAAGTTTTGGTCATTTTTTAGCCTGGACGTTCTTGTGAAAAGACTTCTCACAAAAAGAGATTGTGGTGTGTTGTAGTTTTGGTAACATAATAACTAATGTATCTTCATGTTTTTCCAAAACTGTTTATTGTAATTACAAATAAAACCCAAGACGTTTCAAAACAGTTTCTAATGAATGGACACCTTTGTACTTCTCAAAGGTTTTGTGAACCAAACAACTCTAGCTGACCTGTTGACTATTCTTATGATTGTACTACTCTTATTTTTTTCAGATCTTCTGTCTTTAGAACTCTTTAAATCAAACAATTTTTTAAGTACATTTTCGGTAAAATGAAGAATAAAGGTTGAAAAACATAATATTTTGCTAATTGAGGCAAATTTTAATCTCTTCACGTATGTCACATATAAATATTCATATTCGTTCGAGTCTTATGAAAACAACAATCTTCTAAAGTACAGATACATGTATATGTAATAAAGTGGAATGCCGAGCTTCAAGTTCTTCATGTTTATCGAGGTATAACAGTTTTTTGAGGCAAAATGAGTACAAACATTAAACACTTCAATACAAAACTACGGAAACTAACGATACAGTTAATTGTCATTGTCCTTTTGAAAACACGTCAATTTTAATTTCATCATTGTTGTTCGCGCTAAACTCGAGTTTTCAGGAACAACAATAATTCAAACTAGTAAAATGCTCTGGGGCTTGTCAATATCTTTTTTCTCCTAGAATATTTGAATGACTTTTTTCAGTCCAGCATTTTTGAAAAACTAGTTCAGGTTTTAGTATCTCTCACTCGGCGTAATTCCAGTAAGTTATACTGGCATCAGTTTTTTTTTCTTGGCTTTAAGCAGCATTTTAAAAAACCTTCCAGCTTTTTTACTGACGGGTTTCGATGTTAAATACTCGGGTACAAGGCAAAAACAAAGAACCAGACAGGATTGAGGTTCATCGTGTATTTTATAATTTAAAAGTTCTCAGAAAAATTTGGCGGAGTTTCAGTGTTTTTTTATCAAATTAAATCGGTAAATTTTCTCTTTGTCCTGTTATCTTGTGCTTTTCCTGAAGGGTTTCAAACTTCCAAATTTTGTAGTCCATTTAAATGTTCTAATACAAAAAGCGAAGAAGCAGACAGGCTTGAACGAAATTTTATACTAGTCTAAAAAGTCTTAAGAAATTTCAGATGGTCGCGTCCGTTTCAGTTAAACGTCACAACAAATTTGGCGGAGTTTCAGGCAAGTTTTACATAACATCTGATAGAATCAGTAAGCTTTTCATCTTGTGTTTTCCACTGAAGTTGTTATTGAAAGCCGTTCCAACTATAATGAACTATTGAGGCTAGAGGGATATGACTAAAACCGCATTTTCTCTCTAAACCTGTTGGAGAACTATAGCAAAACGACACATCATGATTTTATGCAACTAGCTATTTACTGAGATATCAACTTGTGTTTCTAACGGCTGTTAACGAAAGATAGTTACTGCAACTAAAAGAGTAGCCATTACAACTGAATTTGATTGTTCGGACCATTAATTACTCCCTAGTAGACGTTTTGTTAATCTGAACTACTAGTGAAAGTCCTTAGCTTCCTTCCTGGCGCCTCATAGACTACACTCTGGGCAAACTCGCATATCACTAACCATAACCGCATGATATCTCACTCCATCCGGGTCTGCAATAGATTTATCAGACTTATCAGTAAGGCACTAAATGACGGGATAATGAATGAGCTGACGGTTTGTGGAGACTCTTGTTGTTCAACCGCTTTGTTCTGGCCAAAGTCCATGAATTACTTTCGTGTGAATTTTCTGTTCCTGTCCAAATGTAACACCTTAGTACTTGCAAACGAAAAGAAGGCGAATTATATTTTTATAACAACTTGTAGCCAGAGTGTTTCTACGCAGAAAACATTTGGCCAGATTGAAAATGAAAAAAACTGAAAATAGAAACAGACTTACTAGCTGTATTACTAGCTGTCAAGGAACTTTTGATTGACTGCAAAAAGATGAAAATTAACATATGAAAATGAAACAAAATGAAATTGCAAGCATTTTTGTGAAATTGTTCATCGATTGCTGTACCTTGGTCCTATTAAGATTTTTTACACTTCTTTCTTGTTTGTACAAAGCAAGTACAAAGCTTTCTCTGATCTTTAGTCGCGCATTTAAATATTAGTTAAGGTTATAATTCAGTGTTGTTCTTGTTTTCTCCTTCAAACTGAAACTGTTTAAACGCGATGATTCGAAGGATCGTGGTAAACAAGTAAAGGCACGCACAAAAAAATAAAAAATGCATATATATTAAGTATATGTACTGAAACCTCATAGATTAGTAGAATCATGATGGTATATACTCACAGCAAGCCACGTTCACAGAACTAAACGAAAAGTAAATTCTAACAACGACACAACAGCCTGACTCGAGCGTATGTGTGTCTATGTGTAGGTGTTTCTGATCGTGGTCGATCTTGTCTGAGCTCCCGGGGTGAGTTCCCTCCTAAAGAATCAGTCAATATATCATTATGAAATTAAAGACAAATCAGACCTTCCAACTCTCACGGTTTGACCGTGAGGCTCACGGTTTCGGGCGTCATCTCACGGTCTCACGGTTTAACCTCTAAATCTCACGGTGAGCCGAAATGATTGAAGCTCCTAACCAAATTCATCCCGAAATCAAACCTGTGTTATTTTCTGTACTTGCTTGGCAGTCATATTGGTTTTGGAGCAATAATTTTGTGCATTGTGGGATCTCGCAGATGCAGCACGTGAAATATATTTGAATTTAATACCAGTTCGTGCTCAAGATGGTAGAACGAAGCAGCCGGATGAGGAACTACTCAAAGTCTAAAAAGGCAACCGAAGTATACAATGATAAACAAAACTAAGTGGTTTGAACATTGCTAGTATCGCGGTTAGTGTTGTATTTTATTCATTTTAGAGCTTTGTGTAAATCTCAAGGTTTGAGACCCAATCTCAAAGTTTTTTCCTGTTCATTTTCCAAACCTCAAGGTTTGGGGATTTCAGAGGTTGGAAGGTCTGGACAAATACAGTTTTTAACCTGTATGGAGATGTAATAAAATTTATCTGGGGTACTTACGGTGTTTCATAACTAGACATTTTCACAGAGCACAGTTTAAAGAAAAGGAAAGCAGTTGCAGAAATATAAATATAAATATAAACATAAACATATTAATGAAAATAAAAGTAGAGAAACTTGAGAAATAGTTACCGTTATAGTTATAGAGAAACATATGGAAACCGGTATAAACAAAACTAAAATTCAGTGGAAAAGAACAACCAGAACTTTTGTATACTTATTAGAATAGAATTATCGTAAACAACATAAAAAAGCTGTCACGAGAACGTTTTCCGAAGTTGTTATCTTCAAATCCTTAGCTTATCGATATAATACGAAATTGAATGATAACTCAAAATTTGAATCAGCTCCTTGAAAAGATACAGTTGTTTATTCAAACAATCGCCGCGAGAGTTGCGTGGAACAAAAGTGTTGATAATCTGTGCGAGGCAGGTGGTACTCACATATCAATAGAAAATGGAAAACAACTGAAAGATGTATTTCTACCGTTGAATATGTATCCAATCTGAACCTTTCTGCTAACTACCCCAAACCCTTGATCACGTCAAGGCTGTTATTTAGTGGGCGATGGAGCACCATTGAAGGATGAGCGGAGTTTTTCAAATATGCTATTTCAGTATTTGTCAACTTTAATAAAAGGGTTGACTTGCAAAGCGTGCCAGATTCTGAAACAAAAACCTTAGGGTGAATTCGTTAATGAAAATTTAATCTGATTCAAGACAATGAACAAAGTTTCAAATTTTATCCCATGGTTATCACCTTAAACTAAAAGTAAGTGCAATAAACTACTAAAACATCAGAAGTTAATGCTAAGTTAATGATTAACAACTGAAATTAAGAATAATGATAAGATACTAAAGTGAACGACTTAGGAGACGGGGGTAGTTTATGTCATGTCGCGTTTTAACCAATTCGTTTACAACTTCAACTCTCTTTAGAAATATAGGGAAAATTGTTTACGCAAAAGGGTGTTGTGAACGGTTGAAAAATTCCAGAAGGGTGTGTAATATAACAGACGAAGATTTCTCTGTGTGCAAATAACCCAAAGCAAATGACCGACAGCTGTAGGACAAACTTACAAACGAAAAATGCAACAACTTTTGCAAGGATTTTACCTTATTTTAATACTGATTCAAACATATTCCTCGTGGTAAAAACGGGTGTTTAAAACTTTGCACAGTGAGAACCCAAACCATGCAATAACTTGCTACACACTCTTTTTTTTTTATAAGAATCATTTTTATATGGACGTTGAGGCTGAAAATATCCTAAAGTTTGAGAACATGCTAAGAACGTGATGGGGGTGGGAATACGTATAGAAGAGTTATTTTACATTAAGGGGCGATAATTTGTTGTTAAACTGCAGAATAATGCCTTATGCCCGTGCAACATCGCCTGATGGTTACTCCAGATATGGATCTACAAAGGCAACTAGTGACACTAATACATGTTTTAAGAAAACCCTAAATTATATTGTACTTTGATTGCGGTAAGGGCACTGTTCCCTGTATAAAACAAATGTCCGTGTGGTTAATAAGAACATCGACACACTCAGTCACAGAGACAAGGCCTCATTTCTGTCTCATAACCCCCGTACACATATATTAAAGGTCTTTTAAGTCTTTTATTAAAATAACGTTCTACCCTACGGGTTGAACGATGAAAATTTAAGTATGTACCCAATCCTCAAAAAAAAGAACATTTTAAGAACATTTGAGGCTGAAATCCTCAAAATAATTAAGAGCATTCAGCCTCGGGCCTTAGATTAGACGGGGTTTTTTTTAAAGAGTGTAATACAATTTCAAATCTTTTGGTAATGATTGTGGTGTTGGGTGAGATTGGCGTATTTTTAAAAGAAGTTTTGGAGTTTATAAAAATAATTTGAAGCAAGCTAAATATTGATTTTAATTCTATTATTCATCGTCCTCTATTTGAGGAATTGCACCTGGACTGCTTCGAAAAGAAGTTTGGTACGCTGCCCTTTCAAATAGTTTTCTACTCAACCAACTCACCTAAACGAGCAGGCTTTAGCTTTCCTTAAACTTTAACTTAAACTTAAAGCTCACTCATTTTTGTTGTAGCCATCTCTGTATTGAATGAGCAAATAGTAGATCAACGATATTAGCGCTGCAGTTGCATTTCCTTTTCATGTCTTAAACGGCTTATGACGTGAACCTTATAACCAGATCAAATCCAAAGTGTTTGTTTGGTACCTCGCTACCGCACCCTAATGATCAATCATTTGTGATACACAATACATAGCTAACACTTTACAGTTTTTTTTCTAAAAAACATCACTCGTTCCTTGTAACTCATATAGTTCTCCTTAATTTCATTGGTACAATAACACTAAAAATAAAGGGAACTGTTCTGCAAACATTACGAGGAAATCTTACTCTCACTTGATTCCCCATCCACCCCCTTACAAACATAACGAGTGCCATCTCTTCCCCACGCAGGACTGCCCGTTCTGTCGAGTGTTACCCATCCCCCCTTCAAGCCACACCAAGGACATGTTGTCCAGCCACACCCAGGACATGTTGTCGCACCACCCGGTGTAAAGATTGTGTACAAATATCCTGGAGAGTTTCCCCCTTACGGGGTCGTGTGCAGCCAATTAGTGATCCCCAAGGGGACTAGGCTTGGGCCGTACACAGGGAGAGTAGTGTTGCCCGACCAAGTGTCTTATCACAGTGACAACTCTTACATGTGGGAGGTAAGTTTGGAGCCACAACCTACAGGTCATAGTACCTGTCCCATATAGGGATCCACCTTTTTCCCTGTCAGTCAGGTTCTTTTTCCGTGAGCTTTAAGGCGGTATGATACAAAAAAAAAAAATTTTCCCCAATTTGATCTTGTGGCAAATTGTGGTCATATGCGAACATGTTGACCCAAACCATGCACAAAAATATACTAATTGGCTCTGCTGTTGCCATGGTAAC
>JAOBYH010031561.1:0-12416 GCA_025403525.1 Umimayanthus kanabou | reverse complement strand
CCCACTTTTAAAGTAGCTCCGCGGTCCCTGACACAAACCCCGCTTTGGCTTAATAGTTCTAACT
Source organism: Umimayanthus kanabou (assembly GCA_025403525.1). NCBI lineage: Eukaryota > Metazoa > Cnidaria > Anthozoa > Zoantharia > Parazoanthidae > Umimayanthus > Umimayanthus kanabou. The sequence goes on along the minus strand of JAOBYH010031561.1, from coordinate 12,352 downwards.
GATTTTAGTTTCCAGAACCGTATCTCTCCTCACAAATGGCCACCAAGTTCTACCTTGAAAAACGTCCACTTCTTTCCTCTATTGACTGCAATTTCTTGGAGGCAGTTATCTTATTTCTAGACAATTGTTGCCAAGTCTAATTGGTTCACACATCTGTTTAATCTCTTTACCCCACTTAACTTCCAGTCTTGGTAGTCTGGATTGGTTCAAGGATCTTCTTCATCTGAAAGTTCTGGCCTACATTTAGCAAGACCAACTATTTCATGGAGTTATATCCTCTTCTGTAAACAGGTTCTCAGACCTGCCGTCGTCTCCAGTTTGACTGACCAGTCAAACTGGTTCAAACTTCATTATGAATATTCATCTTTCCCGGAAATTACTAGAAATATACACATTTTAAAACTATTTACAGGAAAAATGTTTAGCTTCCAAATGTAAGCTTTCGGCTAGAACTCTAGCCTTGTTCACACTGTTGTAACCTCGCTTTGGTGTAGAAGTGAGACTACTGGGACCTAGCAACTCTGTGCACGTGCCCCTTTTCCGATCCTCTTATCCACTATGTTGTGCCAGATGGGGGGCAGATTGAATCGCACCCTATCTCGGTCGAGACTTGGCTTCATCGCGTGAATAAAAGTTTATTTCTTCACCCCTTGTTGAAACCATCTACACCAAAGCGAGGATACAACAGTGTGAACAAGGCTAGAGTTCTAGCCGAAAGCTTACATTCGAAAGCTAAGCATTTTCCTGTAAATAGTTTAAACATGTGTATTTCTGGTTCAAACTGTCTTATTTCTCTACTCACCTGCAAATTCTGGCAAGTCTTGTTCAACTGGTTCTCAAGTTCTTCAACCTTTTGCGCATGCGTCTTTCTTTCTTCCTGTCGGCTGCTGACCATTTCCTGGATCGCAGATGCATGGGTTCGCTTCAAATCCTCCGATTGAAACGACAACCTCTCCAAGTTCTCCTTCATCTTCTGATTCTCAATAACCTCATTTGCCAGTCCCACCGCTTTCCGCTCCAGTTCATCTTGCTTACTTGTCAGATCAGCTACAAGTTGTTTTTCTTTCTTAAGCTCCTTCACCGAATCTTCATAGCTTGCTTGCAGCTCCTCATTTTGGGTTGTTAAGCTGTATATCTTGTCTTTATGCTCCTGATTCTTGCACTGCTCTGCACAGAATTCTTCACGATTCTCGTCGAGAGCTCGGGCTGTTGCAGCATTCTGAAAAAGAATAATTATTTATGGTTAATCTTGAACAATTGGTCTGACACCCTTGAAAAATTAAATTTTTGCAAGTTTTTGGGCATGTCATGTTACATAATTCCTGTAACCAACACCAATAATTTCATTTGATAAGAAACTATTTTGCAAAAAAGATCCAGCAACAAACTAAACTAATTATTTTGTACTAAATTACAGGATAGCACAGTTGGAAACAAATCTCGAATTATTCAATACACAGCTGAGTGGCTCCACCTGAAATGGTCAAAGAAAATATATAAAATGTCACACAATCTTGAATAAAGAGATTTGCATAAAAAGAGCTTTCTATTTTGAGAGGTGATATTTTGATCAGCAGAAAACTGACATTTCCCCCAATTTCTTTCATCGTCTGTTATATGTTAATTGCTTGCGTTTTGTTATAAGCTTCGTGTCCATGGCAGCTTATTTAAAGAAACTCAAAACGTTGATGCATCTATGTCAATATACAGGTAATCTAAAACAGCTTTTTTGCCGTTCTCCTGCTCTGTTGCCATTATGTTACAGGATTTTATTTCCCAAAACCACTTTTTTTCAAATTATTCCACCATTCGATGTACTTATCTTTGACCAAAATGAAGCGTGTCGGCTAAATTTGTAACTTATAAAAGCATGAACAGCGGATTTCCTTTACATGAAAGTAAATACAATTTTTAGCATGTATAAACAAGGCAATGCACATGCACCATCGAGGTCATGCTGGTGCATCAAGGTAGTGCACGTGCATCAACGAGGAAGTGCACGTGCATCATCGGTGTCATGCAGGTGCATCATCAAGGTAGTGCACGTGCATCAACGAGGAAGTGCACGTACATCAATGAGGAAGTGCACGTGCATTATCGGGGTCATGCAGGTGCATCATCAAGGTAGTGCACGTGCATCAATGAAGAAGTGCATGTGCATCAACGAGGAAGTGCACGTGCATAATCGGGGTCATGCATATGCATCATCAAGGTAGTGCACGTGCATCGAAAAGGAAGTGCACGCGCATAAACGGGGTCATGCATATGCAACATGGAGGTCGTGCACTTGGATCATCGGGGTCATGCACATGCATCATGGAGTTCGTGCACTTCTATCATCGGAATCATGAACGTGATCACATGACCTTGAATGAGGAATTACAATAGCAGAAAGCATCATGACAAAGCAAACAAACCTGTGCAACCAGTCGAGTTATTTCCTCCTTCAGTTTCTCCCTCTCAGTCCGATACTCTTCCTCGGCGAGGTTCTTTACCCTCGTGTTTTCCAGAAGTTTCTCTTCCATGGCAGTCAGCTCTATGTTGAGTCGCTGGCATGTCTTGGTGAACTCGTCAAGACTGTTGCTTTTCTCGGAATTCTCTGTCTCAAGTGTGTTAAGTCTGATTTCCATTTCTTCTCGGTTCTTGTTCATTTCTTCAGTGACTTGGTCCAACTCTTCGTGCAATGCTCGCAGTTCGCTGGCTTTCTCACTGGAAAGTTGTTCTTGTGTAGTTTTGAGTTCAGCTTTTTCTTGCTCCAAATCACGCCATGAGTTTCTGGCTTGTTGGAATTCGATGTCAACCCTCTTTCGGTTTTCAATTTCCGTTTCTGAGAAAAGAACATTACCTCGTTTGTTACTAGAGGTAAATATTTGACCTTCAAAACAAAACTCGGACATTCTTGCACTTTGAGTGTATTTACTGGGAAGTCACCCGTTTTTACATGTATGGTAAACTAAGAAGAAAGTATGATACTTTTTTCAAATTTTTTAAAACACACATCATAGTAAAGAATATAACTATTTCTAAATAGAAATCGTATCTGATCTAATTTATGAAACTTGATAAAATTATTTTAAAATGATTTTAGAAACTTGGTTTTGCTAAATTGTGGGCCACTATCTGTGACCTTCGTCTGCAGTGATCGTTAGAAAATGCTGAACACATTTTCAAGTAGGCTTGAGAAATGGCTTGTACACTCAAGGGAATTCCTTCCTCTCATATATTCACTCTGGGAATGCCACGATTCTAAGAACAGTCTTGGTCACCCTCTGTTCCCACCCTTTTCTTTTATCTCAACGTAATGGGGGTGCATATATTCTGGACTCCAAATAAGTAAACGGGCAGCTTTGTAGATGAACGACTCCCTTGATCCAGTTTGTGATTCTTACTGGCAGTCCTTTAGTTCTAACTCGTTTGAGGGCAGTTTCGAAGTTAGATTTGTTCAGATTTGTATACCTAACCCAATACTACACTCGAGATATCCTATATGAATAACCGTACCTAACTCCGCGCGTACAGCGGCTAACAGATCTTCATAAGCTTCCTTGACTTGTTCTCTCTCCCCTGTGACCTGCTCAACCCGTTTCGTAAGTTCTTGAACTGTCTGCTGTAGCTCACAACACTCATTTTCTCGTCTACCAACAGCATCATCCATTTTCTGCACCAGTTTCTCATTGTCATCTCTGAGTTTGATTATCAACTGCTCCTGATGCTCTTTGGTTCGTTCCAGTTCATAGTACTTCACATCTCTCTGAATCACAACTTCATTCGCCTGGCGTAATTTTTCGCTGTGTTCCTCGTGTGCCAGTTCTTTTTCTCTCGTAAGTTTTTCAATTTTCTGAAGTGTATCTTCGTAATCTTCTTTTAATTTATTTCTTTCATTGATAAGAACCTTGACTTTTTCGTTGACTTCGATGCACTTTTTCTCCAGCATTTCACAACTTGCATCTCGTTCCTGAATATCTTTTATATATTCTTGTTTGATTTCATCTTTTTCTCTAGTAATGTCATCAACTTTGTGTGTTAACTCGTCTTCTGTTTTCTTTAGTTGATTGCTGAGCTTTTGCTGTAGTTCTTCCATATCTTTTGCTGTAGCAGCCCGTCGATTTTCAGCCGCTGCAATGTGGGCTTTGTTCTCGTTTGTTAAAGCTTCAACTTCGGACTGTAATCGATGAATTTCTTTCGTCTTGACTTCAAGTTGTTGTTGACAGGATTTCAAGGACTTTTGAGAAATTTCGATTTGTTTCTCAAAAGCTTCTTCTCTGAAAAGAAAAGAAAGCCAGGTCGTTAAAAACGGTGTAGTAAACAGCACGGATGGAAATGGATTATGATCCACTAAACTTGAAGTCTTATTGGTTGAGAAAAATCAAGCATACTTTTATATCCTAACTCATTTCCATGTATAAATAAATGTACTATTGCAATTATTTTCTTCTTCTTTTAACAAGTCAAGTGAGGTCTGATATATTTCAGTAAGCAGCTCAAAATCAAAGTCGTTTCTTAATGCAACGTTGATGAAAATACCACAATAAAACGAATTTGTTCCAGGGTCCCGACTTGCTCTTCACTCAACATGAAATTCAAGGACAATTCAAGGACCTTTTACAGCAGATTCAAGGACCTTGTGCAGCAATTTAAACTTGACGTTTTCACTCATTATATATGCCACAAACATCAAATAGTACAAGTTATACATGGTTTCCATTAGGGATTTTATTCTGAAAACACTGCAACGCGCGAGTAAATATCCATTCAGAATCCATTCTTTGTATTGTTCTTTAAACAACCAGCTGTTTTGAAACTTGCATTTCCCGGGCATTGACAAATTCAAATGAAGAAACAAAGAAACCACTCGACAAACACGCGCCACTCACCAGGAACACATGGCTAAACACGGAGACTTAATCTGATTGCTGATTTGTAAAAACTTACAGTCAATCACAAATCTTCTAAGAAACAAATTTGCTTTGGAGGTCGAGCTCGTGTATTCTGTCTGAAGTCGCTGGATTTAACGTTTCTTGATTTAGGTCAGAAGTTTAACAAAGCTCAACAAATTTCTGCTGCTGCAACGAGCGATTCCACGATTTTCGAGGGCCTCGTCCAATTTTCAAGCACTTTCCAGGGACCGTGGAAACTTGTTGTTCACAGAGAAACCCGAGCACTCAAGCTCTGACGTAAAACAGGGTTCACACATGTTCGCAATTTCGAAAATCTAAATTCGGGACTATTTTGAGATTTTTCAGGAGTTTTCTAGGAGGTTTTTGAAATCACATCAAATAGAAATATGAAGGTTTTACTTGGCCAAAGTTATCAGAAATTATGATTCTAACAATTCTAATACAACTTTCAAAACATAAAATGGGATAACAAATCGTTCCATGACTTCCTTAATTTTATTTGAATTCTTCAGAAGTTTTTTTTATAGGATTTCCGTTCATTTGAACGAAAAAAATCCCCTGACTTTTCCATGACCTAAGATTTATTTTTCACTGACCAAAAATTATTTGTACCGACCTGTACACAAAGTAATCACCGTTAACCATTCTTGAAGTCAGTTTAAAACTTCAGTCCTGAGGAAATAGAATCCTGTTTTATCTGTTACCTTTGTTTTGACTGAGACTCTTTGTAAGTCAACGTGTCTTGCAGGCCAAGCAGCTGGCTTTTCACTTCAACGTACTGTTCCTAAGAATGGAAAAGAACGATACTTTTTCTCGTTTTTGACTTCAGAGATTCATCGACTGACAAAATCTAACTTCTCTTTACAAGCAACAAGAGCTAAAAGGTCCTTTACAATTACATAAGGCCAACTTCAAAGGTCGCTTTGCTGCCGTGCTGAATTTTATTAGAATTTTAAAAAATTCGACACGGCAGAAATTGATAAAGCCGTGCCAGAAATTCGACGTTTGAAGCAACTAATTCGGCAAGTTGAATTTCAGTCCAACTTACGCCTAACTTTGACAAAACAGCACACGGTCGCAATTCTGCCGTGTTGAATTCATACATACACATTGTGTCATACATTTCAACGAGTGACAGTATATTTTTTTAGCAATAACGCATTAACTTAAATATACAACGAATACGAAAAACACAGATTCAGTTGAAAGCGGCACAAGTGCGACAGATTTTTTTATCGTATTTCTGCCGAATTCAATTGAATTGAATTTGACAAGGCAGTTACGCGACCGTCTGACCAGGGTCTAATATAAACTTACCCCATTATAAACACTGGGAATGAGGGATACTTATGGTATCGGAGAGGCTTAAGTTTGCAGCTGTTTTCATTGCTACATGCACGATCCATTATACTTTTCATTTATCGAACCATATTTCAAACTCAGAGCCACGCATTCCCTATGAACAAAGGGTGGGAAAATGGAGCACTTTCACACGCGCTTTTGGAGCCAAAATGCAGGCCACGTGGTTAAACTGGTGACAAAGTTAGTACCAATCCAGTTCCTATATATTTTCTTGTCTTCCGTCTTAAAAAAATCAAAGTGACGAAGCTCTTCTCGAGGAGAACCAAAGTATGACAAAATGTCACAAGAGTCTGAGCTTCAAAATTTGACTTTGAGTCTTCTTACAGAATGTAATTATACGAAATAAATGTGTTTGCGAATGGTTGATAGAACTAACTGGTTGTCATCACCAGATCGCTCTATTAACTAATGAAGTGATAAATACCTCGTAACTCTTCTTGCTTTGCTGTAACCCCTCCATTTCGTCTTTCATCTCCATAAATTCCCTTCGATTGACTTCAGCCACTTTCTCTTTGAGGCGCTCATTCTCAAACTTCAGTTCAATGACTTGTGCTTCAATATTAGCAGGAACAGTGACGATGGTATCTTTAAGATCTGCAAAAAACAAAACAAACCAGCCTCAACTCAATACCACAGACATCGAAACTAACACCGGCCCAACGACCTGTAGCCGCCAAATTTCACCGTAGACCGGCAGAGTTCATGAAGCACCGGCTTGTCCGCCTGTACCTTTTTCAGAAAAAATACACATATTTGTATTTGTCTCTTTCGATTTAGTTATTTAGATTGTAGCGTAACTGAAATGCACTAGTAACTCCTCAAGTGGTTTTTTTCACGGAGTGAACTTCACTTTGGACTAGAAAGAAAACTTCTGTACTCTATTAAAGATATTTGTGTAGTTCTTATCGATTTTGTGTGATGAAGGACGTAAAATGCGATCGGTGGATATACATTGTAGATTCGTTACTTAAAAAGTTGTTCGTTGCAGGACAAGGAGAACTTCATGATTTAAAACACTAGTTAAGCCTTTGGTACATTTAAAATTCGTATCTTAAGTTAACAGACACGATTTAGGGACCAGTCATTATTTATGGCCGGTTGGGGGCAAAAGCGAAAATGGTGGGGTAACTAAAAACACCACACAGTCTTAGGTGGGGTAAAAGAAAAATTCTTGAAATTAAAGGTGGAGTAAAAAGGTAATAACTGTATTTCTTTGGTGGGGTTGACGAATCTTTTGTTTTAAAAAAGGTTGGCTCAATTTTCTTTGTGTTCTTCAATACTTTCTCTTCAGTCCCACCCCTACCGTAAATACTGACCGCTCCCATAGCATAATAAAAAAGAACAATCTATTTGGGGCGGCGAATTATTTTTCAGACCAGATTCCTTTTGCTATTAGCCCGCTGGCCTGCTGCTGAAAAATTTCGTTTCCACCTGCTGATACCACCTTTAACAACAGCACCACCATGGTATAAGTGTACACAAAAAGAATCGATATTGAATTCAACATGCATGCATCAAATTATTAACTGAAAAACGATCGACCATTCTAAAGTTGCAGTCATTAACCTTTCTACCAAAGCACGTTGTGTAGGCTAGTATAAACGTTGAAAATCGTACACGGCCCCAGCTCCATAAGCAAAAAAATAGTTCTGCCGGTACCAGGGTTCCTGCAGCTGGCAACTCACAACATTTAAGACCTTTTGAAGACCCGAGTTTGGAAAATTAAGACCTAGTTTTTCTTGGAAAGTAAACGAGCCCCTTCCACCTGCAAACAATCCGTTCAAACCTTGACCATGGGAAACGATAAATCTTTTTGAACAAAATGTCAGACCTTTTTAGACCTCAAAGATAAACTTTGGGAAATTTAAGACTTTTTCAAGGCTTTAAAAATACAAAATCAAATATAAGAATTTTTAGGACCCCACGGGAATCCTGGGTACTGGACAAAGTTTTCGTAATAGAACGATGTAGATAGGTATCCAAAAGAATAGGTTTGAATACATTTGGTATATGTTTAATACCTCAGTACAGTTATCGACTTACCTAACTGTTCCTCTGTTGAGCTGGAATCTGCGTGCGTTAATGATCCTTCGACATTCAACTCTCTCAACAGCTCCCTCGACTGGGAAGCAGCTTGGAGTGCCTGAGTGTGCAGAACAATATTATTTTAGTATAAACGTAACAACTGAATAACACGGTTTGCATGCGCCAAAGAAGATGTAGCAACCTGGATCTTAAAGCGCATTTCAGCGTCTATATTTAACCGGGAAGTTCGGAGCTGTAAAAGCAATCCTTGTTAACGAAAACCGAAGTTTAAACTTTGTACTCTAAATCGAATACAACCCAACTTCTAGTATCATATGTGGGTACGGGTTTGATCAACAAAGGCTGATATGGTATGTTTTTCGCCTGTGGGGTTTGATATGTAGCTGACGTTTCGAGCGTTAGCCCTTCGTCAGAGCAGACTCATATGTAGGTAACTTTGCGTGTTTACTGCAGGATCATTTCACTAATTTTAATATTTATTTAGCTATTTAAAAATTCGCCAAAGGCGGGTAGTAAACAAAAGTTCAAAGTGTCCCCAGCCACGACCGGCTATCTGGTCTTGTAGCTCAGTCGGTAGAGTAACAGTGATCTGTTCCGGAGGTCGTGGGTTCCAATCCCATCGGGGTCAAAGATTTTTTTTCTCCGTGTGGGACCATTTCCTTTATAGGGCTATCGCTCAGAAGGAATCATTTGGGATATTTATACAGCATTTCAACTTACCACATTTAAACCGCTCTATATGTCTCCTGCCAGGCCTATCTACCAAACGCAACCCCAAATTGAGAACTGATCGAATCGAAGCCCGACCCACATTAAAATGATATGTTAAACCTAAGACTAAATCCCTGGCCAAACATACATGCAAGTCGATACACGTCAGTGCAAGTTTTTGACTTTCACATTTGTAGTTCGTTCGGCCACTGATGAAGACCTTGCACTGATTTGTGTTCAAGTCTGAGCTCGCTCAAAGTCCATGCAAGTCGATTCAAGCCCATATAACTTGGTAGCCAAACGAAACGCGAGTTAAACTTGCACTCACTTGTATCTACGTTTTGCCAATGCTAACATCATCACCAATAACGACACGAACAAGATCACGCCCATAAAACACTCATGCGGCGACAGGTTCTTTATTTTTTCAGTCGCATCGTTAAACTTTGGATCTGCATCCTCAGGCTACTTCCACCTTTGGCTTTCCTGACCCTCCCAAAGTGTAAAACACAACTACAGAACATTTACTTTCGACTTTTATGTAATACTTTTAACCCTGATTATCCTTGTACTTACTCCCTATGTAGATCCTGTCCCTGTCACATAAAATGTGTCTTTCTTGTAAATATTAGTATCATTTTTTTCCCTTTCTTTTTTAGTGTTAAATATTTTATAATTTTATTTCTAACATTCCGGTGGACGCCTCGCATGGGACTCAGTCCCGTTCGCGTCCAACCTTTTGGCAGTCTTAGCATATTTGTTTATGTTTAATAATTATTACTGTAACTTTGTAAGTCCAAATAAAGTTGTTAAAAGAAAATAGAAAAGAAAATAAATTTTGGCTGTTTCTCAGTCCCAACGTTCTTATAAAATAAAGAAACATCTTGATCATTCTGGCTCACCTCATATTTCGCTTGCCTGAGATCTGTGATCACCGTGTCACGTCTGACAAGAGCTGCTTCCAGTTCTTTCAGCTTAAACTCCAGCTGATGGGTCTGTTCTTTGTACTTGTCACACTGAGATTTCATTTGCTCCATGTTATCACGCTTCATGAAAAATAAAATAAAAACAAAATTACAGTTGGCACTTATTTGTACAGGTAATCACAAAGTTTCGAGTGCAATTTGGAATAAAAATTTACACGAGTGAACTTTCAGAGAATAGCAAAACTACATGCTACTAACAGTAAACACCCGCGTATAAGAACCTAGTGAATTAAGAACCTACAGGCTGAAATTTTGGAATTTAGACCCCATTATATAAGAACCTGCTCAGCCTGGAATTGAAACTGGTTCTTGATTTGTAAGAGCAGCCCAGTTAAGTCAAACTGACTAAAAAAGCAGGCATTGTACGAGTAAAATGTACTTTACTACAGCTACAATAATTATTATAATTTATTTGATATATTAAAATAGAGTTGCCAAGAAATCAAGCTCCCATGTAATTCCAGAATGACAAGATGTGCTGATTCAAGCCAGGCTCACAGAGGTCCACTCTAAACTACATGTAGTGCCAGGGAAAGCACAGGGTTCAAAATAGCCGCCGGCTAAAGGCGATAGCCGACAGTTCTAGGACCTTGTCGGCGATTTTTGTTTCCACATTATAACATAAAGCATCGGCGAAACTGTTTTCACTAATTCAATAGTGCTTGAACATCAAAACTATTTTGCTTCTGAATGGCACATTATTTTCATTTATACTGGTGAGTTGAGGTCATGTCTGGTTTACTCAAAACGCGCCCATTTTAAAATAAAAAATAACATGTCTGATTGGTTGAAATACACCCATGTAACAATATTATACATACACTTCATTGCTTGAAAAACGGCCGGCAAAAATTTTGGGCTACATGAAACAGCCTACAAAATTTGGCATATTTTGTGAACGTTATTTTGAACCCTGAAGCACATGTACGGTAAGTCCCACATAAACAAAATAAGAACCTAATAGAAAACCTAAACAGCCTGCTTTCCCGCTAAACACTTGATATATAAGAACCTATTCAAGCTAAAGTGTAAAAATGTAGGTTCTCATACGCAGGCATTTGCTGTAACAATTTTTTTTGCATCAATACTGATACCTCTTTTTCAAATTGATTCCGTTCCTCATAAAACTTCCTTGAGGATTCTTTCAAGTCATCACATCGATTCTTGAAGTCTTCCAGGTTTTGGATTTTCTTTTTTAGTCTGGAATAAAATTGATGTAAAACCAAACACATGTGTATCATCAGTTTTGTCAAGGATATATGCATGTATTAGAAATATATTTTAAAAAGTTTTGATAAGTCAATTTAATACTACTATCTAACGAATGATTAATTTCCAAGGAAATGGTATATCAATTAAAAACAACAGGTGCGGAATTATAAAATGTCTCCCACTTTACTTTTTATTGTTTTGTGACTGAGATCATACTTTAAACCAGTTTCACGGAATGATGTGCTAGATTCTGGTAGAAAACTTGAACATGTTCAATAGAAAAATGATACGATTTCGGCAGAGCCTATCTTTTGTGTTCTTCGGGCCGAGCGGATAAAATATTTGAGCACTCAACTGGGTGTATCCACACTGGAATGCAACCAAATGAGGGAAAACCGTAAGAGAAACAGAGAAAGAAAAACCAATGAGCTACAGAAGTGTCTCGGCAACAACAGCAACAATTTCAATTTATTTCAGTATAATGCAGCACAGATCTATTAACACAAGTAGAGCCAAAGCCAGAGGCTTAAATGGCTTGGGGTCAGCAGCAGAAAACGTGTGCTGTAACAGTGGGTATATAGACTGATGGAAAAATAAAAATACAATTTAAACAAAGTTGAAGATATGATTACATATATGTTATATATGTTAAATGCTAAGGTAACCAGAAAGAGAACAAGAGCACTCCACCCAATCTCCCTCAAGGCATTCTTCTCGGAGATGAGAAGTGCTCTCTGATTTCTTTGCTTCCACTGAGCAGTGATTGCACCGATAATTGAGCGGGTAGAGCATCTGGCATGTGATCAGAATGTCGTAGGTTCAATTTCCACCTTATTTCACCCAAACAGAACGTTTGGTTCGTACACTTGCCTTTGGCTGCGTGTTCAGAGATGGCCTCTGTGATAACTGACTTCCTACAACTACAAATCCCAGGACTTTTCTGGAGTATCTTTGTTATTCTTTTATGAGTTCCATACCAAATTGAAATATAAAGGTTTTGATTTGCCACAGTCATCAGAATGTTAATAGTGACCTTTAGATTTGACTACGAGTACGAGTTTGACTACGAGTACGACTTCTTAAGAGACCTTTAGATTTGACTACGAGTACGAGTTTGACTACGAGTACGACTTCTTA
>JAOBYH010031339.1:0-12419 GCA_025403525.1 Umimayanthus kanabou | reverse complement strand
TGAGGGAAAATTTTCCGTGATAAAATTGTAAGTTTCCATATTTGGACAAACTACAGGATATAGGATTTATACCGTGACTGGAGAGCCAATCAGATTACCAGAAATTCAATATTCAGTGTTTGGTATTTAATAAATTAATTTATACTGCGGATAATCCCGTCCTAAGAAAATAGCAGTTTGCGAGACATGCATAAAATAAACAGCCTGAGAATCGTATAGTATACATACATACGCAGCCTGAGAAGCGTTAGTACAGATCAGATAAGGGGAAAAGGCAGTTTGCAAGGTCAGTATACATACATAAATACGCAGCCTGAGAGCCGTTAGTACAGATCAGATAAGGGAAAAAGGCAGTTTCCAAGGTATACATACATACACAGCCTGATAACCGTTAGTATACAGATTAGACAAGGGGATAAGGCAGTTTGCAAGGTATACATACATACGCAGCCTGAGAACCGTTAGTACAGAACAGATAAGGGAATAAGGCAGTTTGCGAAGTATACATACATACACAGCCTGAGAACCGTTAGCACGGATCAGATAAGGGAATAAGGCAGTTTGCGAGGTATACATACGCAGCCTGAGAACCGTTAGTACAGATCAGATAAGGGGATAAGCCAGTTTGCGAGGTATACATACATACACAGCCTGATAACCGTTAGTACAGATCAGATAAGAGAATAAGGCAGTTTGCGAAGTATACATACATACACAGCCTGATAACCGTTAGTACAGATCAGATAAGAGAATAAGGCAGTTTGCGAAGTATACATACATACACAGCCTGATAACCGTTAGTACAGATCAGATAAGAGAATAAGACAGTTTGCGAAGTATACATACATACACAGCCTGATAACCGTTCGTACAGATTAGATAGGAGAATAAGGCAGTTTGCGAGGTCAGTATACATACATACACAATAACGTTTTATTCACCTCATTTTTGCATGCATGTTAAATTAAGAAAGAAGGATAATTATATAAATAGATAGGTGCTGGTTGCCTGGAATAACCATAGGGGCTATACGATCTGTACACAGCCTGCTAACCGTTAGAACAGATCAGATAAGGGGATAAGGCAGTTTGCGAGGTCAGTATACATACATACACAGCCTGATAACCGTTAGTACAGATCAGATAAGGGGATAAGACAGTTTGCGAGGTATACATACATACATACATACATACATACACAGCCTGAGAATCGTTAGTGCAGATAGGCAGTTTGCGCGGTGAGTATACATACATACATACATACATACACACACACACACACACACACACAGCCTGAGTTGCGAAAGATTGCTGCATTTTTTACTAAACAAAAATGAAATTGAGGAGCATTTTCTTTTCGCAAATGAATTGCGAAAGTCTTTTTTTGTAAAATGAAATTGCGAAAGTTTTTTTTCAAAAGAGTTTAAAAGTTGGCGAGACATAGAAATACAGCCAGTCGGCCTATATTTTGTAGACGCGTTGTGTTGTAATATATTGTATAGCATCAATTGTATGATTGTATTGTATTCGTTACAATGCTGTAACCAGTACGGTAACTTGCACGATGAAGGGATAGACACTGAATGGTCAATTTTTGAAAGAGGCAATGTACAACCTGTCAACGAGCTACCAAGTTCACTGCCAAGTTACCGTTGAGTTCAATCAAAAACACGATGTGAAAAGCATGTCCCACAGTTTTTACCTCATTATTTTCTACTGATTTCCCATGCAAGACAAACTCGCCAAAGCAACTTTTTACAGGTACCTTCGGTAAGAACAGAATCGGCCAAGAAGGCCGTTGGTGTACTACGTTTTGGGTTAGGCATTTCTGCATTCATAGGGCAGCTGGGTTTGGATCTACTGTTTTTCATTTATTTTCTGTCTGCGAGCTATTTCTTATGGCCATTAATTTTTCTTTCTATAAATTAAGCACGTATAAATACAGTAAAAACCGGCATAAAAGAACACGCAATTTTCGGTTCAGGCCGAATTTGTTCTTATACATCGGGAGCTTTCTGTAAAATCAGCCTGAAAATGTTCTTTAGGTGTTCTTAAAATTGTTTCTGAAATAATAGACTACTAGCAGATTAAATTAATGTGCAGTCACAATGTGTTATTAAATGAATGGATGTGAATAGCCTTAAATGAATAAATTAAGATATAACAATAATTATTACATTGAGGGAGGGGTAGCAGTACTTTGTAGGCTTTTTTAATCTATAAACTGACACTCATTTTTTTATATACATAAGAACATTTTTTCATTCGTCAGGCTGAATTTGTTCTTATGTATATAGAAACCGAAAAATAGAAATAATATCTAGTTTTCTAGTAGGAAAGTATAGAGTCAGTTTGTGAAAGAGGAAATAGTATTGGCGGGTTGTATATCATTTGGTCGGAAATACGTTTTAGAATTTAGTCTTTAGGATTTTCATTGTTTCTTTTTCATATGTGTGTCAGCCACTGAAGGTGGTGTGAGCGGCATAAAACGCACTTCATACCCCAGTTGTGTAGCCAAACCAAAAAGGGACAACTTGTATTTCCATGTTCACTGCCTGTTCACATTCTAATCAAAACCCAAAGCCCGTGCTTTGACGTTGTGTTACTGTGTTTGAACTCGACAGTGGACGGGTACCAGTGGTCAGCTTGGTCCAGGTTACCGTTTTGTTTATTGTACTCTATGTTTAAGTGTATTGTTTTGTGATGTTCATATTGAACGATGCAAATCTGTCTGTAGCTAGTTCAGCATTACAACCAGGGTCTTCATTCACACTCTTACACAAAAGAACTTGCAAGAAGAATGAATGGCAGTAAACAAAAGAAAAAGGAAAACAAAAGGACGGTTTCAAAAGACGTCTAAGCCGTGGCCGTACCAGCTGCTTAAATTCCCTGATATGAAAGTTGCTAAGAAAATGCATTTGCATCATGAAGACCCGACATACTCATTTTGCTCGATTTGAAGACTAGAAGTTCTTTGTGTTAACTGAATAGTTGTGAATCAGTTAATAAAATTTCAAAACAGCTAGCAGTTTCATATCCAAGCAATTCATATACTGAATGCAGCAACTTAGAAAAAGGTCAGCTTATGAAAAGCACAAAGGGTAATATCAAACCCCAAAGAGAGTACACGTATAGGAGCTCTAAGTTCTCGAAACTTGATTTTTGTAGGAGTCATAAACGGCTTTGTTTTTTGAAATGCCTCTGCCGTACGACGTTGATCTTCGCTAACTTACAATTTGTCCTTGACATTGCCGAAAAGTAGGAATCACGCAGTCGAACATAGAAAGAAAAGAAGTTCCGACCGAGCTAAGTTTCGATTTAAGGCCCTTGTATTTAAACAAAATAAACTCGTGCATACCACCCCTCCCCCCTCTCCTAGGTTGTCCCCTAAGCGACTTTATTAGCGAATAGATAAAGTTTAGAGACCATACCTGACTGGATGTTGGAAAGTCCTCAGGAGACTTGGCTCCGATGAGACGTGGTTCACAGGCCGGGAATATGGCTATGTAGAAAAAACATATTGAAAACCCTTTCAGCAACTGACTTTTATCAGGATCATTCACTATCGAAGTTCTGTTCAAACAGCCTATAAAAAAAAATGAACAGTTTTCTCGGTAACGAGAGTATTAAAAGGCAAAATGAATTTCTGAGATGAGTTTTTAAGTAAGCGTAGAATAAGGTGAATTTGGAAATTTATCAACTGATTGCTTAGAACAGTTATTTTTATTGGAAAAAAGACAAACGATTCCCGTGTCCCACAGTCAACAAAAATAAATTTTATTCTGTCCGTGCAACACATAAAAGAATTATAGTTTGGGCAACTCATAATTATCAAATGTTTGTCCCAGGATTCACTTTCATGCGGCAGCTAGGTATTAGCGATAATTGAAATTAGTGGTTTATTTTCAAACTCAGTCAGTAGACAGTAGTGATTATTTTGCCATTTTAGCGAACCAAAAATAGGAACAAAACACTTCACGCAGTCGTGTTTAGATCAGAGGGTATGGTCACTTTCGTTTAACTCAGTCGCATTAATTGAAGCAGTTAAACTCAAATATTCGTCTAAAATACATTGTATTTAAGTTGTCCGGCTAAAGGAAACTGATATGTACGAAAGAAACTCTTCAGCTGTGTTAGGTTTACCGACAGTAGAGTTCAGTTAAATATGGGGCTTCAATCTAACTAAGTTCGGATCAGAGTAGCACGGCCTCTGAAACTGACCTGAGAATGTTGGATCTCTTTTATTGAGTTACTTTCACAGCGTTTACTTTCTCTCGTTCAATAACTCGGTTTATAAAGAACAGTGCTCAATATACCTAAATTATACGAATTTTACATACTTCCATACTCGGTATCGCTTCAAAAACTAGATTGGCGATTTTCCCATTTTAAAGAAACAAATATTATTGAGCACTCATGTGCTTGAGCCTTAAGGAAATATACAATGAATGGACGAAGAAAGGGATTGGCTAAATGTTCCAAGATTCAAAATGACTTCAACTGGTCATAAACAACTCTTTTGTATTTCTGTCATCGTGAAATACCATTTAATCTTCAAAAAGCCACTTTAGTAATTGATGTGGTTATTAAAATGAATAAATTAAAAATAAAACAAATGAAACTCTTCTTTTTCCAAGGTTGGAAGATGCTGCCCTTTAGAAACTCTAACACCGACCGGAACTGAAATGTTTCTTGACCTATATATGCCTTCATTTCTAAAACTTAATGACAGCAGCAAACGGGAGCAGTATTTTTTTCTTTTTGTTTTACGCGGACAAGAGGCATTTTTTAGTTTAATTAAAATTTTAACAAAACCGCATCGCTAAATACTGGACACACCTCTGCCACATATGTCAGTTAAAAATCTAGAAATAACTAAAATCATTTTCCATTACACAGCGTTTAACATTGAAACTTCAAACTTTATTCGTTATTTTCTAAATTTGTTCGAAAAAATAAGTAACAACAAGAGCTGCAGGTATATGAGCCATTATGGCTACTAATCTCCAGCTGATTTTGAAAACGTGTTGTTGTTGTTGTTGTTACATATATAAGGACTGTCTCATAACTGACTCCAGCCTGGAATACCGGGTTTTTTTTATTTTTTTAATTCGTTATTGGAACTAAACAGACCACAAAAAGAATGCAGTTACTTGTGAATGGCCTAAGTCTCAAACCACCAGCTTTTGTACCGACTGTCTGCTAAACCATCGTTTTGAAACAATCATCTTTTGAAAAATACACGGGTCTTTCTTTGGGAAAAATGAGTATTTAGTACAGCGACTAGCAAGTCGCATACAGTATTGCTTGATTACAACTGAGCGCTTGTTATTGGATTTTCCCGTTTTTCTTGCAAAGTTTGAAACAGAATCAAACGACCATCTTTGAAGGTGAATGCATGGTAAAACTCTTAAATGTATAATTCCCAAACGTCAGAAGTGAATTGACTCTTGCAAAGTAGTATGATTTATTAAAAAAATCTTTTCATCTTAGAAACACTTTCAAGGTATGCCATTTTCATAAGACAACACAATGCTGTCTTCTTTGGAAACCCAATACTTTGCTTGGTGTCAGAAATACCTTGTCAACGGATCCTTTATCAAAGAGATCCCGCGAGATATTACATTATGAGACGAACAGATTCTATTATAATTTATACAAAGAAAACTTTAAACCTTGAACTAAATTAAACCGGCTCATAAAAGCAGACCATGGACCATTCATTTGCATTTCTCTGAAATTGTAAAGATTAAAAACATAGGTCGCTTGATTTGTAGGCAAGAAAATCCTTTTCAGCTTTTGTATAATTTTTAAGCAGGGATATAGTTACATGGCCGTGCGTTGGTTTAATCAATAGTTTTCGATAAAACATCCAGTACCTACTGTGAAGACCTGTTGTCTAATTTATTACCTTACCCAGTATAAAGCTTCCTTTTTCTAAGAAGTACGTGTTGCCCATTAAGAAACTAAGAACTAACAACGTCAATGATAGAAGGAAACCTATTTAATTTCAAGGTGCGCTTTTAAGAAAAATAAAAGAGCGATACTGACTGGATTGGTTGGCAGGTACGTGTATTCTCACTGGCAGTGTCTTTTTTCTGTCTTTTTGTGGAACAACGCGAGTTAACAACCAATCAACCGGACATCTTTTTGAGCGATTTTCAGGGACATTTCCTCTCACAAATTTACTTCAAGGGTTTATACCACTTCACTATTTCAGTCGGTTTCCAAATTCATGACACACAAAGAATTTTAAAAACATTCGGCAATATCTAGTGCATGTACATCGAACTATGTAACTTGTATCAAGGCAGTGCCAGTGGAGTAACAATAAAAGACTAGGAAAGAACTTGAAACATTTTGTTCGTAGTTCAAGCTGAAAGCAATTATCTCACAGATTTCACTGTCGAGGTTCCCTTTGTAAACACACTCGTTTTACAAGAGTACAACTACAAGAACAAACTTTTATAAACACCGAAACCATGGCTCACGATCTTCAACTTTGCCCAGTTTTTTTAGAACAAATGAAGAAGTGAGAATCATAAAACCCATAGATCTGTATACAACAATTTATTATGTTTAAAATTAAAGACAATTCAAAAACATTTTTAAGCTGGACTTGCCAAGAAAACGGACTTAAAAGAACAATGAGCTTTGATATCTGGTATCATGAAGAACGAAAAGCACGAGCAATTTTTAAAAAAACTGCGGGGTTGTTTTTTTAAAAGATATTTTTGAACACGCTACAGGTTGAGATTCTTCCTTCATCGAGAGCAAACTTTCCATTATTCTGATCAAGACCGATAAATGTATCAGAATAATCTTCTATCACAGCATGCCGCATGTTTCAATTTTAATACACGGGTATCGTCAACCAACCTGAAAACGTGAGTACTGCCTGCTATTCCCCGACGTTTCGACCCATGGTCGCCAAATTCTCGCACTGCAAAACGGGAAAAAACTCTTATGAAGTCCTGTGGTGACGGGCGACAATACAAGAACGTGTGAATATACAGAAAGCGTAGTTAGTGCAACATGACTCAATGTGACACTCTCGTCACCTTGGGTTATTATTTTGGTGCGCGACATTTCAGAAATGCATCGCATCCTTGCTAATTTCAACACTTGTATGGGTTTCAGAAATCCTCTTGTCTTACATCTGGATATTTATAGAAATTTTGTTGTCTCAATAAAAAGCTTCAGCTTTGGATTTTTATAAAAATTTTGTTGTCTTACAAAACCTTCGGAAGCAGTGTTCAGCTTACAATGTCGTGTCCTTTGCTTTGTTTACACAGTGACAAGAAAGTATTTCGCTTCGATGCTTCCTCACGAAAAGCAAAACCAAAAGTCCCACAAAATTCAATTACCTGGTAGATTGATTATCGCCAATTTGTTCTCCTTCATACTGATTTTCTTTCCTTTGGGGTCGTGCTTTTCTCTGTTCTTTCTGTGAAAAGAAACGCCTTTCTTTCATTTTAACGAATTAATGAAGCAAGGATTAGTCACGAAAATAGTTGTTGGGTTGAAATTTGCTTTCATACCTGACTGACCTCTGGCTTATACTCCATCTTCTCTCGCTGTCTCTCGTGGATGGTAACTTACGTCAGAAAGGACACGATTTCCTCGTCAAACTCAGAATTTTAACCAACTGTCTGGTTAAGAACTCACTAGAGGTCCGTCTTCACTCCATCTCTGAGACTGAGCCCCAGCTTTCAAAGCGACCGATGTATATTTTAGTTGAGTGTCAATCAATCGTGTAGGCCAAGTCACAAGTTTTTGATCGTGGAGAATTGTATGAAATTTTGTACTGTGTAACGGAACGCGGGCGGGTCAACTCTTTGATAAAATGGAATATCAAAAGGCACGTCTGAAATAGTCTAGACCAACAGAGATACTTGTCAGATAGTTGAAGGATTCACACCTTTTCAAAACTATCGACCAATCATTCTTTTCGGCCTCTCATTGTATTTGTTGTCAAGAGGTTCGAATCTCGAAAGCTTTTCGTATCCAACGCGCAAATATAGCCTTTTAGAAGCTTTTAATGGGCCCGGGCTCAATAGAGAGCAAACTTCTTTCGACATATTGTCTTTCAAGTCTTTTATTCTCGTGCCGCTGTAAAATTATTAAAAATTGTACTGAATTGCAAATCAGTTTAGGACAAAGAACACATTACACATCCGCTTTGTCGTTCACCTTTCGTAATGTCTTAGTCACGCAAGTTCATTACTTGATATTCTGGAGTCAAACCACCAGAAAGAGTTCTATGACCCATTTAACTTTGACATGTTTTACCATCTAGCCTTTTGACCTTCAATATGGGCTTTTTAAACTGCAATTTTTCGTATTCCCGCCAGGAAAATATTGGATGTATACTTACTGTAGCTGCGTTCTGATTGGTTGAGAAACAATCGCCTGCCAAGAGCACGTCCCAGAACCCACATTACAACAAGTTTGCTACAGCGGTTTTTGGCTAGTGCATGCGCCGTGAGGGCGTCACCTTTGGCGAGATCGAGATGTGGTTCACATGCACAAACTACAGTTACTGAGAAATTAGATGGTAAGCCTGTTTGTTTTGGGTTTTTTTATGCTAGAAGTAATCCGTAATAACTTTTGTGATATTCAAGTTTCAAGCTAGAGTCAACTTTATTTTAGTTCCAATAGTTGAAAATAGAAAATTAAATACCCGTTGTTGTGGCAATAAAGACGGACGTTGAAGCAATGATCGTCAGGTCAGGTGCCCATGGTCTACTTCTACTTACCATTTCTATACAAAAGGTATCAAGAACTGATTATTTAGTGCTAAATAATCAAGCCAAATGGACATACCTGTCAGTGGAGTACTTTTGAGAACGTTTGAAGATAGATAACATGAACGTACAAAATATGAATATTGACTTTATTGTAATGTTTACGAAGGATTCTGAAGCAAGGAATGTTTGTTTTTCTGCAATTTATTAAACGTATACACAACATCAACATGCATATTTTTATGATAACAGAAAAAATCATATGTCTTTTGGATGGAAATGTATGGAAGCATAATTATACTTAGAAATTATATTTGTAAGAGTGAAACTGTAATCAATAAGTTCGTGTAAATCTTGCTATGGTGAGAGAAAACACTATAGACTAGAGCAGGGCCCGGTTGTACGAAGAGTGGATAACTTTATCCAGCGGATAAATACCTATCCAGTGATCAAAGCAATGAACCGCATTTCAAAACAATTGAACAAAGGCTTTGATTCCATGCCAGCATCACCTGAAACAAGTTGTTTCCATGTGGCTGTGGTGAACACCAGTCAACTAGTTTTCTTAAACTTCTCTATAAAGTTTGCCTTGTAATTTTTTTTATTTAGAAATTCTATTTTAATTTGTAATATTTAAGGTGTTAATTAGATTGCTGTAATGTAACATTAGGGCACCTGGGACTGTAATTAAAAATGCCTGTTGCTACAGGAATAGAGACACAGAGATCAAAGGAATGACACTTGGGTGCTCTTGGCTTCAGTTTGAACTAAAACTCTATATACAATTCTATACAAAAGGTATTCAAGAACTAACTTATTATTTAAAGCAAAGTAGTCCAACAATCAATAAAAAATGCCCATTGCTACAGGAATAGAGACATGTCAAAAATTGATGGTCAGATGACCTTTGCCTCAGTATCAAAACTAGCTTAGCTTAGAACTGTATACAATTTCTTTGCAATAGATATTCAAGAACTAATTTTTTGGAACAAAGTACTTAGTCCAAGATAGAAAATGCCCATTGTTACAGGTTTAGAGATACATGAAAAGTTCGATGGTCAGGTGACATTTGCCCTAGGTGTCAAAACTAGCCTACATGTAGCTTTTGTATACAGTTTCTTTACGATAGGTATTTAAGAACTAATTATTTAGAACAAAGTAGTCTAGCCCAACAGACATAGCTGTCAGTGTGATACTAGAGAACTATTGAAGCAAGATAACATGAAAGTATACAATTTGTATAAAAAAAACTTAATATTTATGCTGATAGTAAGCCACATTAAAATACAAAACCAGAAACTCAACCTCAACCTCAATTAAGACTGTAGGGAGTACATTGCAGCACAGATACAACTTTTCTGAAATTTACAGGCATCGATTGACATTTAAAAATCACCTTTGAATAAAGTTCCAATACAAAATTAAATATTGAAATAGTAATGTAACAGTGCAAGAATTTGTTCACTTATAATCAGTCTTTACAAAAGTCAGAATTCTACATTTGCAAAACAAATCAAACTTCAATAAATACATATCTCAGGAGGTACTCTACATAATATTTTTTGGGTATGTGCCGAGCACTGGCTCTTCCAACCCCTTACCCTGTTCCTGACCAATTTTTGGTAGAATTTTGATACCCTGTCCCAGACTAGCCACCAAAAATCCCTAACCTGTCCCAGGTTGAACATGCAAAATCTATACCCTGGCCCAGACTAAACTGAGAGGTTTATATACTCTGTTCCAGACCAAAAGGTCTGACACCATACCCTCAACAGCAACACATATCTGTACAGCCAATGAAGTAGAGTACCCCCCCAGGATACGTATACCAAAAGACCTAACACTATACCCTCAACAGTAGCACATATCTGTATAGCCAATGCAGTAGAGTACCCCCCAGGATACGTATACCAAAAGGCCTGACACCATACCCTCAACAGCAGCACATATCTGTATAGCCAATGCAGTAGAGTACCCCCCAGGATACATTTACCAAAAGGCCTGACACCATACACTCAACAGCAGCACATATCTGTATAGCCAATGAAGTAGAGTACCCCCCAGGATACATATACCAAAAGGCCTGACACCATACCCTCAACAGCAGCACATATCTGTATAGCCAATGAAGTAGAGTACCCCCCAGGATACATATACCAAAAGGCCGGACACCATACACTCAACAGCAGCACATATCTGTATAGCCAATGCAGTAGAGTACCCCCCCAGGATACGTATACCAAAAGGCCTAACACCATACCCTCAACAGCAGCACATATCTGTATAGCCAATGCAGTAGAGTTCCCCCCAGGATACGTATACCAAAAGGCCTGACACCATACCCTCAACAGCAGCACATATCTATATAGCCAATGCAGTAGAGTACCCCCCCCCCCCAGGATATGTATACCAAAATTACAAAGTTGAAGAGGTTTTGACCAGGTTTACATGTTTTGACTGCGTTGTAATGTTGCCTGGCAATTGCTGAATAATTATATATTATTTGTCCCTTTCACTGTACTAGCTATTTGTATACTCAAGAGGAGAGGCCTGGAGTACCACGTGCTTTTAAAGTTTCTAGTGAAAGTTTTTTTAGTTAAATTTGCAGTGGCGATATGTTTACTCAAAACAGTGTGCTGTCACCAACACTTGGTACTCTGTAGAACAATCCTAAGCTGCCAGATTGGCCTACCCTTAATTTCCTATAGATTGAAAGTTTGATTCCAGTAATCAGTTGTTATTTATTATGAATAGTAATAAGCGAAGGAAGGGACTAGAGATCAAAATAATGACAGTAAAAACTATGATTCATCTTGTTTCATTATGGTTAAACTTTTAAAGAAAATTTTTGAAACAATACTCCCAATGTAACCCAGTTTTCGGCAATAAAATCACTTGTAAACAACACTTGTACTGATTGTACCAGCATAAAAAATATCAATTGATTTGGATAGATCTTGTATACGGTATATAAAGCTGCCTAAAATTTCTGAAGGATATCAATCAACATTGGCCATTATTTCAACAGACTTTCTTTTTGTCTTGCTGGTTGTTTCTGTTTAGTGCATATCTCCCAGGGGCCCCACTCAACTATTTTTATGACAAGGCATTCCGAATGAGGTTTATGTTTTATACCAGAACAAATCCCTGCCTTAAAAACCAGCCCCCAAAAAAATCCCTTTTTCTATTTTTTTGGTATACCAAAAAAGTAGAAAAAGGTACTTAGTATACCAATCTCTAAGCTGGTATTTTTGTACAAGTATATCCAAAAAAAGTTTAGTGTTGAGTCACATCATAACCAGATAAACTACCGTATTGACTCAAATAAGCGCCGCCCCCAAATAAGCGCCACCCTCAATTAAGTACAGTACCACATGTGGAGCGGAAAAGTTAATAAGCATTTCCCTTAAGGTAGTTCGAAACAGTTTTCCATTTTCCATTCCAACTGAACTTTATGAAAGGCTTACTCGTTTGTAGCAAAAGATTACTACTACTTGTTGATAGCCGATGTTGCAATAACCTTTCAACTTATCAACTCTTGTACTCTCACTGACATTTTGGTTGTCATGGCAACCTGACAGGCCCTCAAATGCACTCTATTTCTAGTATTTAGCTGCATTTTACACAAAAACTAGTCGGTGAACTTCCTTTTTTATTGCATCAAAATTGTTTG
>JAOBYH010031228.1:7500-12421 GCA_025403525.1 Umimayanthus kanabou | reverse complement strand
CGGGGGGAAGAAATTGTAAAACAAAAATTGGCACAATGGAACCAGGAGCTAACCAGGTGAAAAAAAAATTGCACGCCGACAAGTTATAAAGAAAAGACAAACAGAACGAAGATTGACCAAGAAAAAATGATTTGCAAAGAAATCATTATCGTCACCCAGGAGTTCAATATAATGCCATGCTCGAGTCAGTTTGTTGGGTCGAAAAGTATTTTCATTGTTTCTGTTACTGAAATGTGTGCATTTCAACCCTTTCAGCCCCAGCAAAATTTATGAGTATGTAAATTATCCTTATATTATCTACACAAAATTGTTTTATGGTAATGAGAATAAAGCAAATATTCATACACAGCAAGATATCCAAGATGAAAAACAAATTTTACCCAACCGGTTTACAAGGAAACTACAAAGACAGTTTAGGAGAATTCAGCAATATTTCAAAGGGTGTGTTTAGGGCTGAGAGGGTTGACAGTGCCGTGCTTTGGCACTGAATATGTAAACATTGTACGTCACGCCAATAAAACCTAGACTGCGAGCAGTCTCTTTCTGTTCCTCAGAATCAGAAAATCGAGCGGAGTCCGTGAGAGACTGCTAGCCGGAAGGATTGCGGGCGCGAGGAACAGAAAGAGACTGCTCGCAGTCAAATAGTTATTGTTATTCTACTTTTAATATTTAACCCGTACTGCTTCCTGTCATGTTTGGCCGCGCCCGAGGAGTACGGGTCACGTTATGTAACTGTAAAGCTTCTTGACATGTATTTAAACGCAGCGCGAAGCTTAAGAGATGCGGCGCAAACTGATGTTTTATGAAGTTCCCCTTTTACTTGTCGGCTTGCACTAAAAAACGCATGCAGTCATCAATACCGAGAACTCTCTTTCTCAGGTGGTATTTTCCACCCCCTCCCTCTCAGGAAGTGGGAGGGGGGATATGGTCATAAAAGGAGGTGTGATCAAGGATATCCCCTATGGTTTTTAAAACGATGCGAAAGCTGTCCGGTATAATGCAAACGAGGCCCTTTTTAGCGTAGCCTGCCCGCAGACGTTAATTCTCCTACGCCTGCGGGCAGGCTATTTTTAGCGTATACAGAATTTCGCTAGTTTAGCAACAAAAGGAGCTGTGTCAGCAGTATTGTACCTTAAAAATATCATTTTTTTAAAAGTACTCCAGTCTTCGTCCGAGCCAACCAGCCTTCTACGTAATTTCAACAATAAATATAATAAATAATATGACAAGCACCGCCAACCTCCAAATATTCTGGGAGTATCTACAACTCTCCATCCCCGTTTGTCAAGGAGCGACACTCACCGGTCCTAGTATCAGACAGGAAAACAAAAACAAAAAAAACGGCTGCAAAGGGGATGCTAACCAACTTTCTTTTTACTTTCATTTGCTACTTTTGGTAAAGAAATTGAATTAGATATTTTTAAAAAGTGTTAGTTCTTGAGAGGGTGATGCTTCTTGCGATCGAATTGCGGCCAGGTGAAGATTCCATACCAAAGATGTTTGCATAACGTTGGTTTGCGTCAAAAGGCCAGCTACATAATTGGACAGCTGTTAGGACTCCAACCTTGGGATTTCAAGAATGCGAAGCTCGACAAGAACTCGTACCATGACTGAAATGAAGGGATTTCTAGTTCCGAGAAGGAAACCGAATTTGGGGAAAGTAGATGCGGACGTGTCGAGTTTAGTCTAGAACTCGCTACAGTACAAATATGGCTAAAGTATTTTGGGCACAATGGTGAAAGATGAAAGGCTTAAAAACTGAACAAACTTGTGAAAACGAAGTGAGATAAAACTAAGTAGGTGGCCAAGCCAAACCAAACCGGGCATGCTCATAGCCGTTTGTATTACTCAACAATACGCTCTTTTGCTAAAAGAACATTGAGGCTGAAAAAATCCCCAAGAACATGCTAAGAACATGCTGAGGCTGGGGATATGTAGCCTGCTTAGCTGGCGGTTTGTGTGGAGTTTCCGAGTGAGCGAAGAGCGGCGAGTTTTCGATAAATGTCCGTGCGAGAAACTGGGCCGAGCGCAAAAAGCGCCCCGGGGGGAGGGGAGGAGGAAGGAGAAGAGAAAAAACAAACCTCCCCCCTTTTTGGCAAAGATACCGCTTTCTCACGTTTTTGATATCTGAGCTGCTCTATACCGCTGCCTTTAGTTGCTATCAAGATCGTAAGTAAACACAAAGTAGTTTGTGCATAAAATTTCATGTCTGACCCCATACTACTATATAAACAATATAAATTTTGTGAAACACAGAAGGAACTGACCAATGAATTTAAGGCAAAAGTTATTTTATATCCCTTTCCAAGATGTTTCCAAAAAGTCCAAAATTTTTTAACAAAAATATCGAATTTTCCCACTTGTCACAGCCGCCAACCCCCACCCCCAAACGTACAATTGACGTTTCTTGTGGGTAAAATCGATATGTGAGGCTTCCCTTATTAATCGAGTGCGAGGTCCTACCGTAAGTTAAGGACCCGAGTTTTCAGTTTCCATTCTTGAAAAAACAAGGGTTTGTAACTTACGGTACGGATCGAGCAAACGAGGTTAATAAGATGTTTATTATATGGTTTTTCTTTCTTCTTTTTTGAAGTGGAACTGACTTCGTACTTCTACTAATTTTTCCTTTTCAGTCGATCTATTTCGAAACGCGCGCGAAAATTCCCGCGCTTTTCAGTGACACGTCGTGTCGGTTGGGTTTCAGATCAGCCAATCGTGTCGGTTGGGTTTCAGATCAGCCAATCAGAATGAATATTCGAGCGTAATTTTGCAGACTTTTCAATTTGTCATGTGGCTTGCAAGTTTAATCGGATTTAGTATAAGTTGTTTTACTTCTTTGAGAGATGTTTCGGCGTCTGGTACCAAAAAGAGGACTTTTGTTTGGAGTGGAAGGACAAGGATGTGTATAGTCAGCAGACTGTCCAACCTCCAGAGGGCTTTAAATCGGGATAAAATTTTCTGAGAGATACTGTCTTAAGCGCCGAAACGGCGCCTTTTGCTAGGGGGTCTGGTGGCATGCCTCCCCAGGAAATTTTTAAATCTAGAGGCTCTGAAATGCCATTTCTGGTGTTCTAACACAACAATTTCTGTCAAAAATCTTCGGTAATTTGAACAGTTTCTTCGGCAGTTTCTTTAGTTTTTCGGGACATCAGAGTTAAGTATTCTGCATTTCGTTTTCTTTTATGAGAATTTGACGAAAATATCACAACAGGAGTCGATCGGGATTTTTCCTATCCCGATCGCATGTTGGTCGGGATTCGGGATTTTCAAGCAAAATCGGGATAATCCCGACGAAATCGGGATGGTTGGACAGTCTGAGTCAGGGATGGCGAATTCATGCTTTACGTGTATGAAATTGCCGACTGAAAGTTACGAGAGGCGGCTGTTGTTAGTTGAAAAACGAACGATAAGGTTAGTAATTTTGCAAATTCTTACACTATTATACACATAAATTGTTTTGGTATAATTATTTTATAACAGTTTTAATTTGTCAAGTTCGTTCTCAAATGAAACGGATGTTTTGATGGACAACAATTTTTCGTAGTAAAGCAGTTCGTATCGGATCGTTTCGTTGAGGGTAATTTTCTAAAGAACAACCAATAAACACCAGAAATCTCGTTTAGTTTGCAAATAAGTGGATTTTGGATTAAAACTAAGAGGTTATTAGGTTAATAAACTCCAGAATAAAATCTATAATGTCCCCTACTTTTAGATCAGCACTCTATTAATTTGAGAGACTAAAGAAGACTTTGTTCTGTAGTATTTTATTTCCGAAAGCATTTTAGGCCAACACTCAACATTTACTTAATTGTCCAGAGCACTAAAGGTCCCTTTTACGGAGGAAATATTTATTTACAAAAGTCAATTTGAGGGTTACATGTAGTAGGCATGTTCATATTCATGTAGATCTTGCTTGACTAATTCTGTCGACAAAGTTTCAGTGTTTTTGTGGTCGTCGTCGTGAATTCAGTGTTTTAGACTTTAGTGGTGTTTTACACTTACAATAGTTCCGACTACTGTTTTAAAAATTGTGTAAAAATTGGAGAAAGGTTTAGCTGTTGTCTGTTGTCCAGTCAAAAGCTTTTGTACATAACTGCTTGTTCGACTGCTCTTGTGCTTTTGAAAACAGAACAGAATTATTTGAACTGATAGGTTCAAGATTTGTTGTTGTTGACAATTTTCACAGTCAGGATTTGGTGTAGTATAAATATTTCTGCTTTTCTGTTTCTTTTTAGAGTCTTAAAAATCTCAAGCTCAAGGCTTCCTTTGTCAAAAACGAAGTGATTGGCCATTTTGTTTGTAAAAACCACCAAACAACGTACGAATGAAGCAAAAACAAAAGAAAGCAAATGTGACAGGTCCGTCCGGGTCCGTACCGTAAGTTATTGGACCTTGATTTGACCAAATTAGCCAGCCATATGGCATATAATAAAGTCAGCTAATCGCTCTCTCTCGCGTTGCCGTCCACCTTTGTTGCCTTTAACCCTTTATCAACATCTATCTTCTCCTTACAATATGAATACAAAACGATCTATTTTGTTATGCGAAATAAAGAGTTGAGAGTTACAGAGTTGATAACACACAGCAACGATTCAAAGATTAATTACATATTCTCCCAACTTGTTTAAAAGGAAAGAATGAAGGCAGGTTGAGAGAAGTTAGCAACACATCAAAATGTGTACGGGCCGGGCTGAAAGGGTTAAATTAAAAAATTTCACCACTCGACAACACTGAAAACACCATAATTTTCACGCAAAGTAAAAGGAATGAAAATCATCTGGTTTTCCTTCTTTTGCTTTGTTTTTTACAAACATTTTTATTTCTCCTTAAATTTATATAATCTAGGCACACGTCTTCGCCTATTTTATTTATTAAGCTACAAAAACCTCCGGATTTGCATATTTAGTTGAATTATAATTTC
>JAOBYH010031228.1:0-2500 GCA_025403525.1 Umimayanthus kanabou | reverse complement strand
AGTTCCTTGACTAATTGTATAACACTTTAGGCGGAGCCACCTACTCTGTGAGCACAATAACTGAATAACACAAATACTCACCTGCCCATACAGAAACACACTCCCCAGATGACGCCTCCAACACCCATAATGATACCAAATATTATCACGGTCACATATAGGATGCTCCAGTCTGCAACAGTCAACACACAGTGTTAGAATTAACTAGAAGAGTGACAGTGGGTCAAACGTTGACGTATATGATACACTAGTTCAAACAGAGAAAATCCGATTACTTTTACATGTTCAGCGGACATAAGTTCAGTTCAAGACGTTTCTTTTAACTCTATAAAAAAGTGTAAACTTCGGGTATATCTAACAGCTTAACGGTTAATTCCAGAGTTCACTGCAATTTCGTCCAGCCTAGGCCAGGGTTCGAAATAACGACGAGTGATGGCTTACCAGTCAACTGCAGGTCAAAGAAGTTCTAGCTAAGCCATTAAAACATATCAAGATTTTTTCGACAAACACTGACCGTTGATGGGCCTGCTGTGCTCAATCACAGCACTGTTAACACTGCTTTCCACAGACTGTGTAGACTGGTTATTACTGTGAATATTGTATATTATAATTTATGACAACGCAAATGGCGACTTGTTCTCTTAATCTGGGAGTACAATCTTCAGTACTTGGCAACACATACCGCAATTGCTTTCCTTTGCACCAAAGCTGGCTTTGAAGATATCCTGCATCCAGAAGCTCTCGCAGACACACAGCTTGGTACGTCGATCGCAGTACCCATGGCCGGAACAGTTATTCCTACAGACTAAAGTGAAAAAACAACAACTGAATAAGAATGGATTTTAACATAAGTTGCATTTCCTTAGAAGGTTCACATCAAAATGGATTTGGCTCACTTTGGTTGTTGAATTTATAACAAATAGCACTATATAAGTTTTTTTAAACTTTATTATTATTACTAATAAAAAAAAACCCAAACACTTAATAAATGGTTGTTCAAGCAACTGCAATATTTCCCGAGAAATAAGCCATTGAAATCAGGCGATTTGTATAACAAGACTCAAATGTCATGAAATGTTACCTTATTATACAAAGGATCGTTACAATCTTGTTATCGAATGGAAGATTGGCCGCAGGTTAGCTATAGCTCTGACAAATCAATATATTCCACATAACGTCATAGAACTACCCAGAGAGTATGCTAAAATTGTTGCTATAAAACAATACAAAATACAAGTAATTGCACTTACTGTACGGATCGACTTTCAACATTCGGAATTCGAAGAATCCTTCTTCATTCTCAATCTTCTCTTTCAGCACCTCCGAGACATCTTGGCCATCTCGTGGGTCATGTGACTCCTTTTCTCTTACGTAGAACATCACCACCACACTGAAATCACAACAAAGAGGAATAGTTGTATCAGGTGGGTTTTTCCTCTAACATAGAACATCACCACCACACCAAAATCACAACAAAGAGGAATAGTTGTATCAGAAGGGTTTTTCCCTCTTACATAGAACATCACCACCACACTGAAATCACAACAAAGAGGAATAGTTGCATCAGATGGGTTTTTCCTCTTATAAAGATCATCACCACCACACTGAAATCACAACAAAAAGGAACAGTTGTATCAGATAGGTTTTTTCCTCTTATAGCTCACAACACAAGGGACGAGTTGCGTTAGTAGTTGCCTTTTACGTTGAAACCACAGCAAAAAAACCCGATAATTCAGATAAAAAATACTACTTACAACATGAGACCAGAAAAAGACAACATACATCAGGTATACGGCTGAGTGAACTGAATCTATAATAGTATCTTGTAGCTTTTAACTTTACAGTTTATCTGTATAGATCTATTTGTACTATAACGTACTAATGGTGTGGGACATCTACTGACAACAGTTGTTTTTATTCTTGAAATTGAAGGGATTACTTTCATTTAATAGAGAAATACTATGACATTACACAATGACCATATTACTCTATTAAAATAGAGGATTACTACGACAATACACAATGAAAATAATTCTGAAGGCTTGAAACAGTGGCTTAGGTCGAATACGATTGTTGTTTGTAGGGAACGTGTGACATATCTCTGTTGGGAGGAGTTCAACGAAAATTTCTACCACTGACCTGTGACCAGTTCCTGCCTCCTTGATGTGCTCTACAATGATGGCCTGATCCTCCACATTCAGGATAACTGCCAGTTTACGGATCAGTTGCTCCTAAATCAGAAAGAGTTACAAAAAAGTGAACTCACCATATTATGTTGGTCACACTCTCCGGGTCGGAAATTAATAACAGTTATAGCAATAGCAACATCAACAGCAACAGCAACAGCAGCAGCAGCAGCAGCAACAATAACAAGAGGCTGTATTAACAGCCTAACCCGGCCCGAACCTTGCCGTATGCTTAATTGACTGAAACAACGTATACTTAATTCGTATACTTCGGTGGGGGAGAAATGAGGGTCTAAAATCGTCGAAATGTCTTT
>JAOBYH010031117.1:0-20322 GCA_025403525.1 Umimayanthus kanabou | reverse complement strand
GTTCACCCTCCGAAAGTCTTTCAGGGGGAGAACGCGGGCTCATCCCCGAACAGCGGCTGGATACCGAGCCTAGTCCCAAGAACGAAGGCGCTTTCTCCTTTGAGCACTTAATATTTTAGCGAACACGTGATGGTGGTGCGGTCCACACTGGAACACTGCTCAAAATAATAATGCAGTTCACCTTCCAGTTTTAAATTTTACGGCAAAGAAAACTAATAAATACACGGGTTTTGGTCAACATTGGTTGATATCATGCGCTTTCCGCGGTAAGGTTGGTTGAGAGACTGACATTTCATCCTGCTGGAAGTTTTGAACGGGACCACTTGTAACGGAAACACCAAACATTTTCCGCACATTTACTTCTTACTGTAAAAGCACATTGTAATCGAACCAGCTATCGGGTTTTTTTTTGCCTTTTTCAATTCTGCTTATCTCTTCGTTCCTTTACGCAGCTAGACAGGGTTCGTACGCCACCTGGAATTCCTTGAATTTTTCTTTCAAGGCCTGGGATTCCTTGAAAAACCGAGGTTTTCTTCATAGGAATCTGGAAAAACCCTTGAATTTTGAGTCTGTAGTCCACCTATAGTATGTTTACGGATTGGTTG
The DNA here is from genome assembly GCA_025403525.1 of Umimayanthus kanabou. NCBI lineage: Eukaryota > Metazoa > Cnidaria > Anthozoa > Zoantharia > Parazoanthidae > Umimayanthus > Umimayanthus kanabou. Next base: position 19,717 of record JAOBYH010031117.1, on the reverse strand, counting down.
GTTTTTAGACATTTTTGCATGTCCTATGCTATATACAGCTATTTCAAAAAAGGTTGTCATAGTCTATAGTCGATACTGGAACCGAAAGGAACTTTGGGTACAGTATAGTCATTACGAGTGATAATGTGCCAGCAAAGTTTGTTACTGTATGGGCGTGGCATTATGATGAACCTGCACTCTATGTTATATGCAAAAAGTCGATGCTAATAGTAATAAATTGTTTGAACTCCACAGTCCTTTTCAGTTCCAGTATCGGCTATTGACTATGACAACCTTTTTTGAAATAGCTGTATATAACACAAAAACTAAGGTTTTAAAAGGTATTCTTGTGGAACGGTGACATTTACGTGTTCGAGTTATTATTAGAAAAATATTGCAGAGTGTCGGATGTTTTCTGCAGTTTTCGTACTGTTAAGGAACATCAGTGTGTCAAATGAAGAAATTATTGGAGGAAAATTCGTATTTGTGTCAGTTTGAGAGAGACAGGGGGATGGGCTTATGCTATTTTTGCTTTATATAAAGACCTTGAAAAAGCTTTGTTCACCTGGAAAAGTCCTGGAATTTTGCTCTAACCAAAGGGGAAGAACCCTGGCTAGAGTGTTCACACCTATTTATCCAAGCCCACTGCACTGACCTTAATACCAAACTTGGTTATAACTGTTTCCACAGAATAAAGGGGAGCTACTTTCCGTAAAACTACGTAATAATCTGCCGACGTAAAGAAATACAATCTTTAATCCTAGCGACACAGTACCGTAGTTGAAAAAAACTTACAAATATTTGATGTTTCGAGATAATTTGCAAGGAAAAAGAGATGAGGGACAAGTCGTCCATTTTGACGGGGTTTTTAATTAAGTTTCGGAGTTTATTTTTTAATGGACGCACTAGTATGGTATCCGAGGGGTGGCCTTTGCTCGCTTAAGCCCTGTTTACACGGCACAAACTAACCCGGGGCTCGACCCGACTTTGTTCACACTCGCATACGTGTGAAGGTGTGTGAATGTAAAAAATTAGAAGATAAATTTTTGAAGCTGCAAGGCGATTGAAAGGAATCTTATTATAACGTTCACGTTCTCTGTAAAACTCTAAAATTACAATTTTTACGTTCTGTTTTTAAAGACGACGACGGGAAGGTGGCCAGCTGGTTGCATTCCCAGGCGAAGTTATTGTATTCTGTAATCAAGTCTATTGTTTTGTAACATTCTCGTTGACGTTCGCGTCAAACACGCCGCAAAGTTTGATGGGTGAACGCACGCCTGAATGCGCATGTGCAAAATCAAAACTAACCTGTGTTCGACCCAGGTTTGTGTGCACACGACACTTTTCTAAACTAACCCGGGTTCGACCCGCGTCGAACCCACCTCTGGAGGTGGGTTAGATTTAACCCGGGTTGAAACCGGGTTAGCAGTGTTTACACGACAAAAACTAACCCGGGTTAGTTTTTGCCATGTAAACAGGGCTTTTAGAACAGTGTTTGTTGTGTTCCAATAGTTTTTAAAATCTTATCCCCCTAATCATAAGCAAAACACTAGCTGTACCTCCCCCTTGAGGGACTAAAACTATACTATCCGGGACCACCCTACACAGGGCACTGAACAACACACTGCACGGTTGTATTTTATTGTTTTGTTATTACAGAATCATGTAGTAATGAGAACGTTATACATTTTCATTTGAATCTGTTTCCAATACATACATCTATAGAATGGAAACGTGTGCACAGATGAAACGTTATCACGTGTCTTAATTGTAGAAACGAATTGTACAAAAATCTCCATTTTCACGAGCAGTATGTACTCCATCAAATGAAGCTCCCCTTAAATTAAGGTTGAAAACTTCATCATCACTGACGCCCTTGCAGGCAGACGTACACCCTGTCACGTGATTTGCTGAACACCCTGCTGTCCACTGGGGCGCCCCATATTTGATCAGCACTGCAAGGCTGGCACGTATTGCCAACCAATTATTCCGTAGCTCAAGCCAAGCTAGTCCACAACTTCAGGAAAGTTAGTTATTTAAGTCATAAATAAATGCCGAAATTTATCTCAATCTGTCTCGAAGTGTATGGCTAAAATTCGTTCAAATACTCAGCATGACAGTCCACTTAAGAAAAAATTAACTTTTCTCCCAAAAGAACCCTGTCCCAAACAGCCCTAACTAGAACAATCTCAAATAAAAGACAAATTAAAAAGCTACGTTTTAGCACTAACTAGAACATTAGAAAGTACGACCGTCAGTTTGAGTACTGCGAACAAGACCTCACACCACGGTGTTATAAACTGTTTGGTAGAAAAAAATGAAAGAGTGAAATCGATCACTTGAATTACCAATTATCTTTAAATATGCATTAAATAACATTGATGGACCAGGAAACAAGCAACAGAGTTGAAAAACTAATTTGATCTTTGGCAATTATCAACCTTGGTGCGTACACAGCTTTTTTCAAAACTAGCTAATCGATATCAATCATAGGGACTGAAATTATTCTACAACTACCAAATCGACTGAAGAAACGGAGGATTCGTACGCGGCATGTTGGAAATTTAAATTTCACGACTTGTCCAGGACGACAGTAAATTCAGGAACTGAAACTCTGTCGATGGTCTGAAAATTGAAGGGTAATGAAGCTGTTTACCACGAGTTGACTAAATTATTCAATTTCATTTAGACACATCACGTTCCGAAGTATTAAAACTCCACGACTTTCAAGGTTTACCATGACCCGTACGAACCAAGATAACACTATGAAACTAAGCACCAAAAAGAAACCAACTCATAATCTATCGAGAGCATCTTGGTTTTGAATAATAGATTGTATTTTAAAACCAGGATAAAAGGCGAGCTGTGACAACAAGTAGCGGACGAGACGCTGATCAGGGGTGGTGAATGTTTAGGGCGAGACGCCCCCAGTGGTGACAGCAGGGTCTAACCTCAGCAGCCTCCGGCAGCCGTCTCCTCCCCGGATCGCTTGGTGACGCTCAGTGTCGTGAATGTCTGAGTGAAACAAAAAGCGTGTTACTGACAAGGCTACACAAAGTCCCAGAGGGGAGCATTGATAAAAGATGTACATTTCCAAAGGTCAAATAAAGGATCTTTATTTGATCTTTAAATAAGTTTAGTTCATAAACCTACAACAAACGAAACAAAACAGAGGTGATTCAACTTGTCTTACACCTGGTTTACAATAGCAACGGAAGAAAGTAAACACGGAAGATCTCACAACAAAGTTTTGTTAAAGGGGTACTCAAGTGGCCAAAGTCACTTTTCGGAAATTAACGCAAAATTGGCTGCGAAAAACGAATTTGTCACTCATTTTGTTTAAAAATGTTTAGAAACGCGTGAAAATGAGCAAAATGTGGTTTTAAATGAGTCTTCCGAAGCGCTCGGAAATCGTTCGGATTTTGGTACTTGCCATGACAACAGCTGGCGATGGCGCGAGCGGAAGTAATTTTGTCCGAGAAGTTGTTGCTGGTTTTTCGTTGTTTTACAAACAAAATGGTGCTTTTTGGTGTCGTTTTTTGGTTCGTTAAAAACAAAGTAATTAATTTTAGTTTCCAAAATTATTTTAACAGATCTATATGTAACTTCTAGAGACTTGAAGGGCAGAAAACTATACTAGTTCGGAGTTCAAGTAAGTTCAAGTCGTCTTTGCAGCATGAATCAGTTAAACTACGAGTTTGTCACTGTGTTTACACAGAAGGTTGCATATACCCCCGCTTTCGCAACTAGTATAAACCGCACTTCAGAAAGCACTCATACGTAGCTTTGATCTGGTATGACGTCATTGTTTAAGGCACGTTTTGACTAGTGACGCAAAAACAAGCGCAGAAACAAGCACAAGCTCTTTGTATCTAATAAAAACGAATCATTATCATAAATAACAGGGAATAGTCGCACCGTTTCTGGAAACCTTTCTTGAAAACTTCCTTCTGCCTCCGCCATCTACGAACGAACCTAGAACGAGTGCTTTGATTGGTGGATAAAAAATAGCTCAAAAACATTCATTGCTCTTGCTTCATGTTCCATTTTAACGAGAAAAATGTCGAAGCAAGCACAAGAGCAGGCGCAAGAAAAAGGAAAAGTTTTGATCCTTGCGCTTGCTCCACTTCTTGTTCTTGCGTCAAAAGCCGTTTTCACCATGAAAACAGAGCCCTTGATCTTGCGCTTGTTTCTGCTAGTGAAAACCAGGTTTTACATTTTGGTCCATTATCATGAATTCCAACTTCAAGATTCAAACAAAAAATCTCCTTGGACCGAAAAAGTGTTGCACAATTATTATAAATTACCAAAGATCTGAACCCGACAAGTTAAACGCTTTTGAAGTACATTGCACTTGAAAACGTTGAAAACTACGGACTGAGTCAAAATGTGAACCTGAATCGCATCAACAGAAATCCACCTTCATGCTTTAACATCAACTGATGAGGCAGTTCCAAATGTTGGACATTCACAATATAAGGTCACACTGTACAGTACCTCGGTTACTGTTGGATGAATACCAATGGTCCTGTCGAGGTCCGCTTTTGTCGCTCCACATTTCATCGCCACTCCATAACCTTGCGTGATTTCCCCAGCATTAGGCGACAGCACGTGGAAGCCAACAACGCGCTCCTAGGGGTAAAAACGAACAGTCATGCAATCTGACAACAGGAACTATAAAGAGATCTATGAACAAAATATATATTTTCAAAACGTCGCTGCTAATTTGTTCTTTTGGAGCAAATGACAACAAATTCTAACTGAGGAAAGTGTGGAGTACTGGATAACATTGATAAATCATATCTGGTTTTTTTCAGTTCTTTTCAAGAACAAAAGAATTAACACTATTTCAAAAAATATCCACGGAAATATTTGAAGCACAATTGCGGCCTCCTGTAACTGTTAAATCACGGGGTGTTAATTAAAATAGAAAAAAGTGCATAATTTTTTAAAGAAAACGAAGGTTCGTGCCAACCATTTTGTTTCCCAATAATATCTACAAAACAAAGCAACTGCAAGCTACTTAAACGCTTCTCTTAACAATGTCCTGATACGTTCTACTCCAGCTAAAGTCAACGTAAAAAAAGGCAGGAAAAGTTTTGCTTCATTCAAGGTCAAACATTGGATTGCGTCTGTTGTCAAGAGTGTAGCAGCATTGGGACGTAATGGTGAATTGGTAGCCATCTTACGTACATTGTCCAACTTGTTACAGATAATCTTTGCATAGCACGAGTTGGGCTCCCTTTGGGCAACAGTATACTCCAGGGGGGTCATGTTGGTGTGGTACACTTCAAGGTTTTCCTCTCCAAACTTCTCAATTGCTGCCTCTTCGGAGTAACCGATTGCTCCATATTCCAGGGGGGTGAACACTGTCGTGGGCACATTGATGTAGTCGCACTGAAAACAATGATCACCAATAGTAAACTATTTACTAAAGTTCACATTCAGTTCATAAGTTCAATAACAATTTAATTTTTTTTGTAGAAATTCTATTGGGTTATTTAACTCTACACATAAAACTGTGTACATCGAACTGAAAAGTCAACACTAGCGATATCACACTCCAAAACAGTGTATAAATTTTTTTTGTTGAAACACCCGAAATAATTTACGTGTTCAATCTCTTGTCATCCATAGTGCCATGGTTGGTCGCGACTGCGCAGGTCCGCTCACAATGCAAGAAGAAACACTCAAGAAAAATTTGTTTCCAACATCACCTTTTGATACAGCAAACAAACCCTCTCATCAGATATAATCGGTATAAAGACGAGGTAAAACACCAAGTACTATGTCTTTGAAAAACCAAATTTACAAGAAAGGGTACGGCATTTTCATTTGTAGCAAGATCTTGAAACACTGCCAAATATCCGGATCCATGCATTTCTTATTAATCATTCAGACTTCCAAGACAGACTTCATTGTGGTACTTTCGAATATTGACACAATTCGTAAAACTTGTCCTGACAGCGATTTCGAAACACGCTTTCTTTTAAACATTATTTGCTCACTCAGTTTTAGGTTCTTTAATGTTGATGACTTCAGCATAGCCCAATATATTCTTACAAACTACAAGTTCCACGTCATAACTCTACACATAGTCTCCAGACGAGAACCTGTTATGTCAAGGAAGGCTGCTCACCAGCTCAGTGCTCCCGCCGTACAGCCGTTGTGCAAGAAGCTTGCCGGCCTGGATAGCCACCGGCGTCAGCTCCAGCTTGCCGTCCGCTATATCACCAGTGGCGTACACATGGGGCGTGGTCACACTCTGTTCCTCCTCGCTCACCATCACTTTACCGTTCCTGTTAGGAGGTGAGTCAGCAATTGGTTGGTTTATAGTTTCCACATTAGTTTGCTAGAAAGCTGTTGTATTAAGAACTTAATAATAATAATAATAATAACAACAACAACAACAATAACAATAATACTAGCAAATGACTTACAAATCAATAAAACTTGAAAAAAAACACCCTCATGAATTCACCATCACGTACTCTCACTCACAATCACGTGCCGTCATTCACCATCACGTGAATATACACATTAATTGTTTTAAAACAGTTCCGGCTCATATTCCCGGAGATATTGTTCATTAAACTTTAAGTCTTTTTTTTATCAAGAAATTATTTAACTGTACCAGACTCGCAAGCAATGGTTTTTTTATTTCTTGAAAGACGTCGCTGAAAGGCCAATCAGGCCAGGAGGGAATCAGTCCCAAACATGTGAGCACTGAGAAGTGTATAATAGTTGATTTTGACAAATAACTAGTTAACAAATTGGTGATGTTTGTCCTAAATAACTGCGTGAAACTGCGAATGTTCGATCGCTTCTATATTGCCTTTGCAAAATGAAGAGATGTTGTAGGATAAATTTCCATTTCTATAGATGAAAGTAATTTATTGCAATTCTTCTGTGATGAAATTTCAATTGACTCAATTGAAAAATTATTTAGATTTGTGTTCTTTGCACTTTGGAAAGGTAAAATGTAGGCCTTATCCCATTCTATTTTTTTTGTTTTTCTCTTCTTGATAAGCAAGTGTCCATATTTTTTGGCAGATTATCAGGATTCGATGCTTTTCTTTTCAGAAATGTTTTGTAGTCTACTTCAGAAACAATTCTCGATTTCAGTAATTACTTTAATTGTTTACTATGGTATTTAGGTTCACATGCACAAAAAGTTAATTTGACACTACGGATTGCATGCTGAACACCACCCCGCAGTACTCCAAAAAAACCCTGTTCACCTAGGCGTGGTTTATTATTGTTTTAGTGTATTTTCGGGTGCCGTGAAATTCACTTCGTTCAGAGAAAGTATAACCTGTTCCAATTCTTGGTTCCATTAGTTTACATTTAACCATCGAATAGTCTATCATAGCGTTACTGGCACTGTTTGACAATTTTCGCGTAGGATATCACCCGTTTCGTTCCGTGGATTGGATGAAAACAATAACAAACCACGCCCAAGTGAACAGGGTTCTTTAAGCTTCTACTTACACGTAACCGCTTTTTAAAAGTGTTAACGTTGTTAACATATTTTTGACCACTGTGGGAAAAACTGGTTGACATCGTATTCTGAATAGAAAGTTGTGCCAGTTGTACTCGTGAAGGGGAGTTTGGGAAATCGTCTAAGCTTTCTTGAAAATTAGAAAACACTTGAAACTTCATTTATCAATTCGTTCTTAATTTCGAAGTAGTCAATGTCTCCCATTTTAAGATACAGCGCAAACTTGCTTAATGCCGTGCCTCGAAAGATGGAAATAAAAATCAGCTCCCATTTTCCGTTATCATTTTCGTCTAAGTATTTCTGGATAAAAAAATTTCCTTCCGGTTAAATAGCTGTGTAAATCTAGCGTTCTAAGTCCTCCTTTGTCGTAATCATCAATTGGTTGGACAGATGGGTTCTTCTAATGTGTCTATCAGTTGTGAAAGCCTTACTTGGGGTTAAGTTTTACTCCAATGTTTTCCAGCCCAATGCCACTCGTACACGGGTCACGGCCAATGGCGAACAGAATAGTGTTGCACTCTATCACCTCTTCCTTGCCACTGTCCAAATGTTTGTAATGCACTTTTAGCTTCCTTGGCTGACCATCTTCAACCAGTTCAACCTGTAGACACGAACATGTGGTAGAACACCTCACACTAACCTTACGGAGACCTTGCAGATTATTACAAGTTATGTTCTCTTTCGTCTGCATGCAAATATAAAGAGGTATCTCCCTCGCTAGATATAGCTGGCAAAGGAAAATAACCACCTGCTGACAGTCCACGTTCTCTTGAGCCAGTGTTCGTTCTCTTACAACAAAAGCTGACCAAATTCAAGTTTGTAATTCAAGTTTTCTTACTCAACACTCTTAGTTACAGTAATTTAAATGTAACATTTACCTGTCGCAACAGTTAGCAAGAATGACAGGGACTCTGGGAAGGGATTTCACATTAGTAATAATTATAGAACTATAAACTTTGTTTAACGCTTTCCCTTCACTGCACAAATAAAATCTGATTAATCAATGGGGGGAGGGGGGCTTATTTTTTAAAAAAAAGAACTAGGCACCAGCGCCTTTAAACAAACAAAAACTACTTTGTTCTCAAACATTGGGGCTACTTAAGCTAATTTTCAAATATAAACAAAATCTACCAAATATAAATCAACATCATCATCTTGACTTTCCTTTTTGTTACCATTCTCGTCATCATTTTCAGAGTACTAAATTGTTTTGTACGCAGTCACGTTGTACCTTGGTTGGAACAGCGGGTCTTTCAATCTTGGCACCGTGCTTGGCCAGCTCGATTCCAACCTGTTCTGCTATTTGCTGGGTAAAAAACAAAATGTTAACAGTTCTAGCAGCAAGTAATGACCCACTGTTCATGTTTCACACATGCACGCAGCCAGACCACAGAAGAACACACTGCAACCAACTCGTTCTTTTAATACTAAAAGACTAAGAAACAATTACAATCCAAAAGGGCCTAACTATGAAATGGCATCTCCTGTATTCCAAAGAAACCAGCTGTTATCAGTTAGCTACAAAAGTTCTCAAGAGTTGTTTGGAATATAACAAATCCTGGGGGTTTGGCTTCTTGCAGACAGACTGGTTTTGGAATAACCATCTGGGATATCACTATGTTAAAACCAAGGGAATAATTACTCCATGATTGTGCAAGAATTCAGTGTCAGAGGCTGTTTAAGAAAAGATATTCAAAACATGTCATACCTGGTCAAAACCTCGAAGGAAAATGGAACGAACCAGGACAGTTACGTCAAAACCTATGCCAGCTAGAAACCCTGCACACTCCAGAGCCACATAGGATGCTCCAATCACCACTGTCTTACCGGGGGCGTATGGTAGGGAAAACAGGTCATCACTGAAATAGAAATCTCTGCAGGTTAATGGATGAGCAAAGCCAGACTAACATGCAGTCCTTCCCCTGGCATGTGTGGGTCAAGTCTTAGAAGGGTTAAACCATGTTTTCATTGTAATTAATCTAAAAGCCCCTACATTTTACAATTTATGTAACCCATTATTTTATAAGAAAACGAAAAGACTGACAAAATATGAAAATACTCTGTAGTCTGTTTTTGAAGGAATTCCTGGCCTTATAATATAATCCTCCAAATCCCAGGAAATCAAGGATTTCCAGATGGCATGCGAACTGCCAAAAGCCACAAAATACTTACCTCTCTATTAGATACTAACCTAGTTATTCCATACTCTTCAGTTCAAAGGTTTGGAGTAGATACTAACCTAGTTATTCCATACTCTTCAGTTCAAAGGTTTGGATTAGATACTGACCTAGTTATTCCATACTCATCACCTCAAAGGTTTGGATTAGATACTGACCTAGTTATTCCATACTCATCACCTCAAAGGTTTGGATTAGATACTGACCTAGTTATTCCATACTATCAGTTCAAAGGTTTGGATTAGATATTGACCTAGTTATTCCATACTCTTCAGCTCAAAGGTTTGGATTAGATACTGACCTAGTTATTCCATACTCTTTGGCTCCAGGGATGTCAGGATATCTGGGTCTTAGACCCATAGCCAGTACAAAATTCTTTGATGTCATTGTTATTTCCTTTCCTCGTCGATTTACTGCCTGAAATGGATTGAGAAATCAAGAAAGAAGTCAGAATGCTCTACTCTCTCCACATTTTAATCATTTCTTGAAACAGTGAAGTGAAACTGGGAGTTATTATCTTTTAATCTGTTTGTAACATGACATACATGTACCCAAAGACTGATGTAATTTTGTTTAACATGTGAAGCAGTTGGTGGTATCAATGGATACTACATGTAATAACATATTTTTAATAGTTATGTCATTGCAAACTTGCATATAATAACAACAACAAAGAGGACACCGTCTTACCTTTATTGTGTGATCATCCACAAACTCTGCGAAAGCATTCTGGTAGGTGACTTTCTTGTCCCTCAGTTGCACCCGGTATCCCCAGTTTAATGAGCCGATGTGGTTCTAACAAAAAATATCATCAGATATTATCAATGAAGGGATGAATACAGATAAACTAATAATTAAGTGCAATTATAAAAAAGTGGAAGCAAACCAGTAAGTTGTAACTCTTACTAGTAGATAATCTAAACAATAGTACGCAGCTGGGTTTGTACACTTTTCCAGGCACTGAACTCCAGGACTTTCAACAACATACCCTCTTCCAAAGACAATAGTGTGAAGTGAAGTTGTCTTGGCAAACCATTTATGAGAAAGCTTTCACAAGTAAAAGAAGCATTTGCTTTACTAGTGTGCTGGTAAATACTCTTAAAAAACATAAAATATTTTACCAATGCAAACTTGAAGAAGCTACAGTACTACTCTTGAAATTGGAAACATATAATTATGGCAGCTTTGTAATTTGTTACAAGTATATAAATTATAAATTACAAATTATTTAATATATAAAATGCCACAATATAGTTTTCATTATTGTTGTGTTCTTGTGTTTGTCCTCTGGTGTATGTTTTGATAAACTTGATAATGGAATTGTTCTGCTCTATAAAAGGAAAAATCCTATCAGAACCCAAAGCGTGAATATTTTTTCTCGCTAGAATTTGATTGAAGTACAATGATCGAGTCCTCTTTGAACACAAGTCATGGTGGTAGGAAATGCCTGCATTGCTGATTCTACTGCTACATGTTCAGAACCCTTGAAAGTTTCATCACTGAAGTTTTTTAAACAATGTTTTTTACAAAACCTCAAAATTCTTCCCTTTCATGAATGTAAATATGCTACAGGGGCCATTGGAGTCATATCTTGTTGACAACACATTGTTCTTATAATCCAAGTTGAGTTTGTTCCCAACACTATCAAATGACTTTGCTGTCAACTACCAAAGAATCTTGTTCCAAAACAGCAAGGGAAACCTATAACCTCTGCAGGGGATAAAGCACCTCCCCTTCCTATACTAGGAGACAATGTAGCTGCAAAAAAGCTAGAAATCTCCCAATATTTTGAGACATTACCTGAAATTGCCACTCTATACATGTAAGCTGTTTTTGCACAGACCTCTTCAAATATGCAAATACTTTTATCAACGAAAAGGATGGGAAGATCAGATCAGATTTCCTGTGGTCACAGGCATACCAGCTATCAAAACCCTGTCATACACTTTAATACTGCATCCATTTTTCTCTCTGCATTAAAAAGGACAGCTGACACTGAACTTGCAGGCCTGTCTTAACAGAGCTAACCATATATTTGTTCTAGGATGTGACTGATAATCTTAGACATGATTTCAATCGCAGAGTTCAGAGATTGACGAGATAATCTGTGAACAAACCTGCACTCCTTCCTTCAACTTGAGCCAGTTGTGTTCAACTGAAACAGACAAATATACTTAGCATGTTGGTCTTCACACTATAATCTAGCTCCCACTGAGCAGATAAAAACAAAAAATTTTATCAACAAGTGAAGCCCACATAAACCAACAATTCTTATCCAGACAGCTCTGTCTGCTCACTGTCACACCTGATTAGTTCACTTTTCAAACAATTTGACAGCAGTGGGTCTGCATCTTTCACTACAGTGTTAGAATGTGGAAGTACTTTATTCATACAAAATATTGTCAGTACACATAGTATATATTATAAGTTCTATTATACTATGTTACAACGCACTGCATTGTATTAATGTCTTGTGTTGAGCTGTGGTGTGTTGTGAGCCCTGACAGTGTTATGTGATTAAATATGGAATAAATTTTAGTTATCCGTATTTGTGATAAAACAGAGGAGGGCAGTGGATTAACATTGGGCCAGCTTTTTGATCAGATTTTGGATAATAGATTTAACAATTAAAATGTAGCAGATAAGCAGATTTACATTCAGACTGCAGATTTGGATTTAAGCAAAAATATTGTGATTTTGTGGGTTTGGCAACCCTCCCTCGCCCCTCCTCCCCTCAACAAATACCAAGTTACATTCAATTGGAACTTAAATAAGCCACAACAAACATTGCACAGTTGAGTAACCAGTGGAAAACAGATGAATATACAAGAAGTGTGATCATGACAAACATTGCAGATAGAAACAAACCTTGTTTGTCACCAACTTGCCAGCCATAGTGCTCTGCATCCCGTATTGCTTCACCCAACAATGCTGCTTGGTGCATCAGTTTCTTTGGTATGCACCCCACATTTACACATGTCCCACCAAGCCCTATCAAAAAGATTTTTTTTTAAACTGAGTTCACATGTTCAGTAGTGCTACACACCCTAAACTCACACCACCAACTACACCTAGCATGGTTCAATTAACTGCCTTGATCCTAAGTACTGCAAAACACACATTACACATCCTAGATTGCAAGATTTTCAGTGGAAATTTTCAAGAGGCATCTCAGGGACCTCTTGTTTCTTTGTTTAGAAGTCCCAAAGCAACCTAAAGTTAATTTAACATCATGCTAATGGTATGTATCTCCTATTGATCTTCTGTGTCCTAAGGATGCACAGGATTTCAACTCTTGCTTCCCAAATTATTTTTTGGCGTAAAATATGCATATAATTGCATTAATGAAAACCCTGGATTGTACACTAATTTCCCTGCTGTGGCCCCAAGGTTGTACTTTGTGTATTACACTCCCTATGATACACCCTGCGTGGGTTCAGTCGACTCCATTTGTCCTACTGGATGTTATATTACTGTACACACATTGACTTGCTCATCTCACTCAAACCAAAGTGTGCATTCTATATAAAGGTTAGACAAGCCAATAATTCAGATAATAGGTTACCTTACAGACCAGCTATGAAATTTGAACCTACCCTGTTAATATGACCGACCTGTTAATATGGTCACCCCAAATTAAGCCAATTTTTTATGGTCTGTTGGTGACTATATTAATTGGGTTCCACTGTGCAAATTACAGCTATGACCAGTATTCATCACATTTCTTATCACTTGAATAGTTAATAAAACCTTAGTTCTGTTTTAGACTTGAAAGTAGTGTTTCCTGACTGTACCTGTAGTATTTCAACTTCATGGCACTCCATGTTTTCACCTACGTGAATGCTCTCAAATTTATGTAAGCTACTTCATACCAAAATAAAAGTCTGTACAAAATATGTATGTTGATAAAATTTGTAAAGAAAATTTTGTGTGTGTGAATAATGCAAATATTACTTAAGGTACATACTGACAGTAATTTTCTCACTTGAAATTGATATTTGTACTCTGTAATGTTGGTTGTCAGTCCTAGTCCCAGGGACTCTGTGATATTACTCACCCCAAGTTGTACCCTGTGGACTTGGTTTTACAAAATCCAGTACTGCGACTTTCCTCCCTAAATTGGCTGCTTCCTAAATTAAAAGGAAAAAGCTACAACTGATTTGATGTCTAAATTTACATGTCTACACTTTTCATCCAATTTCAACTGTCTCTTACAATAGGCAACAGCATATTCTTTATTATAAATTTTGTTTAAAAATATGTAATTATGTAAAAGGAAAAGTTGATATAATTGTTTACTTAGTAGGTACTAAATATTATTTCTATAAAAACTCCAACTGAGTCTTATATTCCAAACTGGCAAAGTATAAAAAGGGTGCCGTGCATCTCCATATAGAATTAATGAGACTGCAGGAATGAAGGACATTGTTGTGGTTTCCCTGATATAGCAGAGTGTGTTTGTAAGAAGTTTACCAATCTTGATTTAATTTAGATTGTCAGAAGCAGATTCCATTGTCTCCAAGGTTACTGCATAAACAACAATTTGCCTTTCTTCCAGCTTTCTTTGGTGGCAATGAACTGGAGCTTGCTGGGCCATTAAAGTTCTCTGTTAATGCATGCATTAATTTTATTCCTGTTTTCCATTGATCAAATTCGAGTGTTTTAATAGCCCTGATTATGTGTCACCTAACTGAAAACAACGCATGTATTGTGGAAGTTGCCACTTGCAGTTTATATGGTTCTATAAAACATCAACTCTTACATATATGTAAACAAACATGGTAAGAAAACATCTGTGTTACATTTAAGTATTTTATGATTATTTTAAATAGACCCATCAAGGACTCGTATTCAAGGTTTGCTATTTTGACCCTCCTACATGTATAAGTCACGTTTGTGTTTTGGGGGCACACTTTAGCTATTGAAATGTTGACTTGAACTTGATTAAATAGGTTGTGTACCATTGAACAAAGGATAGTGCAATAATATGTACCTTGGAATGGGTGACTACAGTATAATAATTATGTACCTTTGAACAGGAAAGTTTAGTGCAATAATATGTACTGTACCTTTGAACAGGCGAACACAGTAGAAAATTTATGTACCTTTTGAACAAGTAAATACAGTACAATATCTACCTTTGAACAGGCAAGACCTCCTGATCCTCCACCAATCACAACCAAGTCATACTCATAATTATCTGTTGGAGGACTTATCGTTGGGAGCAGCTGTCCGTCCTGATGGAGCTTGAGAACAGCGTCACTTCCTCCCACGTGCTTCCCTCTGATGAACACGCTGGGCACAGTTTTCTGCCCTGTCATCTCTAGAAGTTTCTCTTGAATCTTGCTACCATTTTCTACAAAATAAAGTGTCCAGCAAAAACATTTAACTCAAGGTATCAGATCAAACTTTAAACAGCTCTTCACTTTTTTCACCTGTAATACACTGATTGAAATTGAAATTAATACAAGCACACAATCATATTTTCCAAGAAGCTTACTAAAGCACTATAAATATTTTATTCACGCAAGGCAGTCCTATTTGTAGCAAGGAAGAGTGTTCGCCATTTGATGTAAGCATTGTATACAAGGCAATCCTGGCTTTACAGACACTGAAAAGTACCAGTTCATTGAATAGCAGATCTTTAAAAACTCAACAAATCAAGTAATTGTGTAAAATATAGACAAGTCTTATTTTTTGGCCCCTCATTCTAATCACTTGTAGTGCATAAGTCACAGAATTGGCTAGGCCTCCCCTGAAAATATTTGTTTTCAGACCTTTGAATCTGAGTATCTTCTTAATGAAGTAAAACTTTGAAAATCCAATGAATCAACTTTGTAATTTTTCCTCTATAAAGGCCACCTGTTTTCAACTAGCCCTTATGGTTACCACAGGTGGCCTCCACTTATACTTAAGGATTTTGACTGTATTATCAGAAAAATTATTGTAAATCAAAGTGCAAATAAAATATATTGTTGTTGTTGTTGAAAATGTTGGCAGCTACAGTATGGTTTTGATATGAAATAAAACATGAAGTTTGCTCGTTTTTTCTAAGCTTGATTTTTTGGCCTATTGTATAAAACTAGAAGTTACAAATGGTAATGAAGTGCTAAAGAATATGTTTAGGTCTGGTTACAAGGCAATAAATTGTTGCCAGGTGATCGAGCCATTTACCTAATAGTTAATATTAGTATAGCCTCTTCAACCCTTGCCCTTTAATCTTGGAATGTGTATTGACTACAAGCAAGTAAATGTTTTATATATTAAGTTTCACGTAACAACTCGTATATGAGGTCTTGGTGCCGTGGCATGATTCTAGTTTTCCAAACCAATTCCAGTTGATCGCTACGTGCAGCGTGGGTTCAAAACCAGTTTGGACCACATTTTTTTCTGCGATTAATTTTCCTTTTTTCTCACTATATATATTTTTTTCTTTTATCCAACCAACGATTCAGTTCTTAAATAACATCAAATAAAGACATCTGGGGAGCATTTATTGAAAATCTTTTGCAAGCAATCACTTTCAGAAGTCAGAAGACAGAATGATTTCCTTTGCCCATAGCTGTCATAGCTAGCCTGTTCCCAATGATTGAATCAGTGGCTCAAAAAACAAAAATCAAATTTAGTTCTCTTGTAGTCTGAAGTAGTAACCAAACGATCTCCATAACTGCATTTTAAATCGGGTTTAAATCTATTCTTTTAATTAAATAAATCGCATCTAAAATAATTATGGATTATCAACTTCAACTGAACTCAAACCTGACCGGAGTTTTCAGTTGTCAATGTGAGTCTCGCTTTACGATGACACTGCGCTTCAAATTTTAAAAACACTAACACTGCTTTTTGTCTTTTCTCAACTGGTATTTGTATTTTAAAAAGCTTAAAAAAGATTACTATCAAGACCAGAGTTTTCAGTTGTCCCACGGCCACCGATTGCTTTTTTCAGGTCTGCCATGTGACCGCCACAAAATCGAGGCTATTTGTCAATGCCTGCCTGTCCAAGGAATGAAAAATCTCTCAAAGGATCCTGGCTGGCGCGGGCATGATCACAGGAAGCCCATCTGAAATATATTGCTGCTCGCTTCGCTCACAGCACTAAATAGAAACTCATCCACTTGCTATGCACTTGGGAAGTTGCAAGTATGTGTGCAAAACACTTCTCTTGTATACTTTCAAACTTCTGCATACTTCTATGACTCAACATACAGAAAACTGAGAAGATTTTATTGATTTCCAGGTGTTTTAGCATCATAATTAATTATCATTGTTTTGTTGTTCATCCTGAACCTCCTGAAAAGAATGTACATATTTATTGCTTCTGCTGTGTGTTTGGTTTTCAAATAAAAGACTGAGATTCACCACCCAACGAATAGTGAACTCCAAACATCAACTACATTTTAAGGGGAAAACACAGGTTACTTTTGCATTGGAAAATAAAGTTAAACACAGTGTTCAGTTAAATGTCAACTCTTACCATCATTCATTAGATGTTGAACATATAACAAAAAGATAATTCTCTACTTGGAAAACAAGGTGAATTTACCTGTTAAATCCAGTTCCAAAGCATGTGCACTAACATTGATGGACTTGAACAGTTCTTTAACCTATAACATTAAATTCAGTGTAAAACGTAAAGTAAAGGCATTCTAATTTTTACAAAGGGTAGTACATTTTAAATGCACCAATAATCTGCATGGCCCTCACCACAACACCTGGATTACCCTACTTTTCTTGAGAAGTGTGTACTAAGACTAGTTCTTTCAAGTCCCCTGAGATGGCATTTCAAGAGACAAGACCAATGGGTACAGATAAGGTAAACATTCAACTGATAAAAAAATCTGCACAAAATTGAGGGACATATGTCAGACAACTGTCAAGCATCTGTCAGGCATTTGTCTGCTGACCAAAGTTATTATTGACTAATATTTGTGGCTGTTGATTGGTTAAGTGAGGGTATGCCATCAATGAGTTGTCTGACTGTAAATAAATGTACCGAGGCCTACTAGGAGAGCTGTCCTTTAATTTCATTTAATTTTACCATTTGCTTTTGATATTTAACTTTTCAGTTTTGATTTTGCAGTTTTAATTTATAATTTTGATATAATTATGTACTTTTCATATTTTTGTTGAGGGGGAAGGGAAATATAAGGGCGCAGCCACCAATTCACAAATATATTTGTTTAAATCCAAATAAACAATTTGAATACGAATCTATTGATTTGTGAAGTTACTAGTGTTAAATATGTTAAATCAAATTTCTAGTCCAAAAACTCAACCTAATCTGAGTCCACTAAAGCATTTAAGATACATCTGTGAATCCATGGAAATTATTCTTTTAAAATTCAATAATCCAAATGAAGCTTGAGGCAACAATTTCTTATGTGCTGATCTGCATCGCCTGTTACTCTAAAGGCAAAACAAAAATAAATTCCAGTTTTTTTTATCAGCACCCACATTTCAAAACTGCTGCCACATTTTCTTTGTTCTTACTTTTTAAATGTTCATCAAAAATATTTTCCTTGGCTGTTTTGATAAGAGCAGAGCTCCTTTTTTGTTTTTTGAGTTCTAAACATTACAGTATTGTGATTCAGTTAACCTTTCAGTTGGAGACACTGGTGACAATACAAAGTGGTATCGATGACCCAAAGTTACTGCACTGTAAGCTTCTTTTACAACTCAATTGAAAAAAGCTACAACTAACTATCAAGCTTAATGCGGTCATGATTTTCTGTTGCAAATTTACAGAACTCAGAAGTTTGATGAAGCAATAAAAAATGCCGTAAGTTCTGATTTCAATCAGAACTAACTATCAAGCTTAATATGGACAGAAGATTACTTTGAACTTTCTTAGTTTATTTTTGCTCCTGAACACTTGACGTAAAGTAGAACCAGTTTCACTTCTGTTCGAGTGCAATTATGAATCTGAAATGTATTTGAGCTACATGAATTACTTCTTCAGTTGTCAAGTTTGTGAACACTGCAAAGTTAACCATTCCAACTAATTTTGTTGAAAGAACCACCACATCTCAGGTTATCGTCACTAAGCATTTGACTACAAAACTTGTAAGACACAAGTTTTGACTCTAAAACTAAAAGAAGTGCTCAAAAAAACCACCAAAATTGTTCAGCAGTTGGTTTTTATGTCAGCTTGCTTGACTCAAGTAACAGAAGTAATCCAGTTACTAGGGGAACATGCTCAAGGTATTGAGAGTTTATCAGTCAATCCAGGGCTCAAAATAGCAGCGTGCCAAATGGCAGGCCAAAATGGGGAACTGGCACATCAAAAAATATTGGGATGGCCACACGAAAGGGACATAATGCAAGCAAAAATATTCTTGAATTGCCAAAACAAATTCTGATGGCACTCCAAATTTTTTCCCTATTTCATGCCCTGCAATTGCTGTGTCTTTTGCACACACAAAAAAAAATGTGTACAAACTTACTGCGATTCTGAGATGTAAATACCACTTTATATTCACACACAGCTAAATGGGAGAAAATTCCCTATTGGCCGGAGTTGTGAAATCTATAATACATAATTATTCAGAACAGTTGTATCTTTTGGATTATAATTGGCCAAATGTTCACTTTGCACACTTTTCAAGATGTTAACAATTATGAACAGTTGAATAAAAAAAGAACAAATGTATTTGAAAAAAATCTGATGAGAAACTGGAAAGTATTTTGTTTGGCCTAAAAACTGAAACTAGTGTTTGGAACAAATATATTACAGTGTAGATTCTTGATTTTAATCATTCAATTGTTACAGTGATTGAATTGAGGTTTTATTAAATATTTTAAAATTCTTTGATCTATTTGTTTATTAGTAAAATTGCACTGGTGATTATTGAAAACGGCGCGCGCTGATTGGTCGAGAACTTCGTTCTGTCTCGCTAGCAACGACGGTTTTCAGTTTTCAAAATGGCGGCCAGATTTGTTGATGTTTCGGAGTCGCAAGTTTGCTATTTTTGTTTTATTTTCTGGAATAATCACCAGTGCAATTTTACTAAAACAATGAGTCACCTCAGGCTCTGTGAATATCGCGATAGTCACCTCGACT